>JAJOOH010003022.1:0-47894 GCA_029582605.1 Solanum gracilifrons
TCACATTTTAAATGAATTGTTTCTTTTATTTTTGTGTTTGGTTAATAACCGAATAACCGAACCAAACCAAACCAAACCGAAACCGATAATCACCAAAACGATAAATGTATATTGTATTTGGTTTGGTTTGGTTTTGATAATTTTAAAACCGATTAAGTTGGTTTGGTTTTGGTTTTGACCAATAACCGATCCAAACCAACCCGTGAACACCCCTAGAAATAATAATATAATATTGATGAGACAGAAAAACATTATTTCAATAGAGTAAAATAGAGAATTGGGTTGGAGTTGATTTTCTAAATTTTTTTTTAGAGAACTCTATATTTGGAGAGTAAAATAGAGGGTAGGGTTGGAGATGCCCTTATGCCATCTTGATTAATTTCTTAGTTTCATTTTCAATTATTGTAGATGTCAAAACATCTACATTGATGTTGTGATCATTTATTTGACAGCATATCAATGATCAAATGTGGTTCAGAAGGGTAAGGCTCTGGTTTATTGATTTGGAGTGCACACGAAGAGCTTTGAGGTAAGCTACAACTTACCAATCTTAGATTGATCTTGTATTGATATCTATATTTTAGTTATCTAGCTTTGTGATGGGTTCCTAATATGCATTATGTTTAGTTTATATAAATCATGCCTTAGGATTCTTTTGGGTATTTTTTTTTGGATCTTGAGCATGTCTACCATGTTTAGTTGTTGTATCATTCCATGTTGTTATTTATCTAATTTTATTGATATTGGTGGCGCTCGTTCTTGCCTTAGACGAGGCGTAGGCTAGTGATTGCCTTAGACTTGCGATTTTTATCCTTTAGGCCTTAGAAATCCTTCAACGTTGCAGATGGCCTAGCCCCTCTAGACTCATATTGCAGACTTGGGTCTGATAGTGTTAATCCTTAGCTAGGTGACAAGTCAACTCTTTTAACTTTTCATCCATTATACTTCTTATGTTTTGGCCCCGGTTCATTGTGGTTGACATTTCAAGCCTTGTTGGTAATATTGGATTTTGTCTTGGGTTTCAAACTAAAGCAGGCCCCTGGTGACTTTGAAGGTTTTTTTCTTTATGGTACATTCTTGCGTGATGACAATCATGTCATTTGGAGACATTCAAAATTTATTAGCCATGGTTCGAGGCCCTAGGACATTTCTATTAGCCACAGTTCGAGGCCCTGTCATAGTTTTGTTAAGTCGCGGTTTGATGCCCTTGCACATTTCTTCTAGTCACAGTTTGAGGCATTGGCACATTTATACTAGCCAAGGTTTGAGGCCCTTGGACATATATACTATCCCCGATTTGAGTCCAGGGACACTTCTATTAGTTGGGTACGAATCTTGACATTGTGATTTTATTGGGTCCTTCATGGTGCCTTCACCGTCGTTCGAATCTAGGGTCGGCTATTTCAGTTCTCGGGCACTTTTAGTCTTAGTTAATATTATCTTTAGCTCTTGTGTGTACTTATCAAGCTTATGGGGATGTGTTTGGGATTTTTACTTTCCAATTGTGCATGAGTGTACCTTTTGGGCTTAAATGGGTCCAGTTATGTTATAAATATTGTCTTTACTATATTGCTTTGCTCCTTCTAGATTTGTGAGTTAGATAGTTATATTTTACTTTATTTCTTGTATTTACATTCCAAGTTCAGTCAGCCTATGATGCCTATTGAGTACCTGTTATTTTGGTACTCATGCTACACTCTGCATATATTTTTTTTAAATGCAGATTCAAGCGCCATCCAACAATGATGATTCAACCTTTGTGGAAATATTTGGAGATAGAGGGTGACCTGATGGCACCCTAGTTCGACTTATCTCCATATGTATATAGTTTTGTCTAGTAATTTGTTTTTGAGAAAAGTATGCACTTTTTGGTCTACTGTTTAGACTTGTACTCTTGTAGTAGCTTTGTACTTTTGTCCACCAGGTCATGGGATTGATGTTAATTCTTTCTGTTGTGTTTCCCCTTTATATTGTATTATGTTCTCATTGGTTGTTGATTATGCCTAATATTCTTGTTACTTGTCATTCTAAGATATGGGTTGACTTACATACTGATGGGTTATGGTAGGTGTCATTATGGCTAAAGTTTTTGGGTTGCGACAAAGTTAGTATTAGAGTCCTAGGTTCACATGTGCTATTGGTAAAAACTAACGTTTAGTAGAGTCATGCAAATTGGTTCGGAGGCGTATGTATCCTATCTTCAGGAGGTTACATAACATCTTTAGGAAGATTCTTTCTTTTGGTTTGTCATCGTGCGTTGGTTTCCTTATTCAGTTTCTGAAATCTTACTAGTTTCACTATTTCACGGTATGGATCACACACGTGGTTAGATGGCCGAGGGTGACGCTACTGAGCTACTAGATAGATCAACCACTAGGGGTAGAGGATGACCCCGAGGACCTGTGAGAGACATAGCACCAACTTAGGATCAGGTTGGAGAACTGGATCTATGTCCTATAAAAATGCCTCAGCCAACACCTATTCTTCCATAGTGGGGTGGGGCATGCACCAACATAACTACCATACAGGCCAGCTATGGCACCCGACTTAGATGCAACTATTGCTTAGTTATTACTCGTGGTAGGGGAATTCTATAGGCCCCAGCTCCAGCTATGCCAACATCATGGGTTTAGCCGGTAGTAGCGACTCCCCCGATTGAGGTGCCTATAACACCCAACATCGCCCAACTAGTTATCATAACATGAGATATTCCATTAGAGGAGTAGAAGATGGTAGGAGTGTTTTTTAGACTAACTTCTCTAAAGTATTATGTTTATATAGGAGAGGACGCCTATAAATTCTTGATGATTTGTAGAGAGAGGATTTGCACCTTAGAGTTAGTAGAGTCGAGAGGATCTGACTCTACTGCATATCATCTTGATAGTGTAGCTAGGTAGTGGTGGCGATCAATTATGGAGTGCAGAATAGTTGGGTCACGTCACATGTCTTGGATGGAGTTTTCATAGGCTTTCTTGGCTAGGTTCATACTGAAGAACGTAAGGGATTGACTCCAGGATCAGTTTGCAAGGTTAGAGAAGCGCTTTATGACCATATCGGAGTATGAGGCAAAGTTCCATGAGGTCTCTAGGCATGCCTCCATGATTCTATCTACTTAGTAGGATAGAGTTTGTTTCTTAATTCGTGGTATGAGGTTGCAACTACGGATTGAGACCGGCTCTATAAATTGCACAGGGAAATCTTTCTTGTATGTTGTTGATCACACCCGCACTATGAAAGAGCTCATGAGGCCCAAAAGGGAAGCAATAAGAGGGCTCACAAGAGAAGTTACAATTTGTCCCATTCTAAGGGTAAGGACTCCTATAATAGGCCTTTCCAGCACTACCAATATCAGGGTCAGTCTAGCCAGCCTTTTCATGCGAGACTCCAAGCCACAGAAGACAAGTAATAGTCAGGGTGGTTCTGGTGCAGGTTAGAGTTTGAGATTAATATTTGGGCTCTTTGGGCCATGTTCATCAATCTTCTTAGGGTTTTTTTTTATCGTAGTAAGCATGGTCACTTGTCTAGAAAGTGTCCTGATCGAGGGATGATGTCATCTGCTCCATATGCAACTTAGTAAGTTTCGCTACTAGACACTCTGTCTAGAGGTGGTGCACCATGTTCAGGATTGTGGTCCTGGTCACCAGGTGCTTAAGAGGTAGGTCAGGGGTAGATGAAATACTCCGTCATAGGAAAACATGGGAACCTATATGAAGCTCTAGCATGGGTATAGGATAAAGCATCGGGCATTGTCATCACATGTATGATTATGCCATCATCCCACCGCCAATTTATTTGATCCAGATTATATATCTTATTATGTCTCTGTGTATTTTACTTACCGATTGAGTTTGTATTCTTAGACTAAACCAGCACCATTGTGTGTTTGACCCTTGTGGATGAGTCTTTAGTAGTGGATTTAGTGTTCAGATCATGTTTTGTAACTATCCATAGGTGTGACACTCAGGTGAACTTATAGTGTTGGATATGCTTTATTTTAATGTTATTATGGGCATGGACTAGTTATGCCCTACCGTGCGATCTTGAATTACTTTGCTAAGACTATTATCTTAGACATATCGGGTATCCATCCGGTGGTGTGGTAGGGTTCTATTAGTCACAAACTGTTGGGATTATTTTTATGTTCCAATGCACCGGTTGGTATCTAGAAGTTATTTATTTTATTTGTCTTGTGTGTGGTATGTTAAAAGAGAGGGCCTTGCAGTTGATTTGGTTCCTATTGTGCAAGAATTCGTAGATTTCTTCCCCACCTATCTACTTGGCCTTTTCTCAGACGATGATATTGATATTTCTATTGACCTTGATCTAGACACACTTCCTATTTCTATTCCGCCTTACTGTATGGCCCCTACAAAGCTCAAGGAGCTCAATGTATAACTTTAGGGTCTCTTGCAAAAGGGATTCGTTCGACAAAGTGTTTCTCCTTGAGTTGCCCCAATTTGTTTGTGAAAAATAAAGATGGGTCTATGTGTATGTATTGAACAAGGTGACAATGAATAATATTTACCCTATTCCTCATATCAATGATTTGTTTGACCGACTTTAGGGAGTCGTGGCATTCTCTAAGATTGATTAGAGATCTAGTTACTATCAATTGAGGATTAGGGTGGAGTACATCCCTAAGGCAACTTTTAGGACTCTTTAAGGTCATTGTGCACTCCTAGTGACGTCTTTTGGGTTGACCATTGCCCGTGCAACATTCATAGACATGATGATGCATTTGTTAGACTGTATTTAAACTTTATCATTGTGTTCATTAATTACATTCTAGTATACTCAGGGAGTAGGGAGGACCACAAGCAATATCTGAGGATTGTATTCCATACTTTAAGAGTTCATCGACTTTATGCCAAGTTCTCAAAGTGATAGTTTTGGCTTGAGTCTATTGCATTCTTTGAGAACTTTATGTCCAAGTATGGCATTATGGTTAATCTAACAATGATTGAGTCTATTCGGGAGTGGGCTAGGCCCTTTTCAGTCACTAGGATTCAGAGCTTCGTCGAGTTACTTTGTTACCACAAGACTAGTGGTGAGTTTTAGAGATTTCTCATTCTGAAATAGAAATGGGAACATATCACTATTGTCTTTGTTATAGGACTACCTCATACTTCTAGAGGTGTTGATAGATTTTAGGTCATCAAGGATCTATTGACCAAGTTAGGACACTTCCTTCCTGTTGAGTCTTCCTATAGTTTCGATCAACTGGCTTGTCTCTATATTTAGAAGGTAGTTCTTCTTGATGAGGTGCTTGTCCTTATCATATCAGATAGGGGTACTTAGTGCAGTTCTATCTTTTAGAGGACTTTTAGAAGGAGTTGGGTACGTGAGTTGACCTTTGTACAAATTTTCATCCACAAACCGGCAGGCAGTTGGACCATACTATTCATGTTTTGGATGATATGTTGAGAGCATGTGATTGGAATTGAGAAGCCAGTTCTACCAGTTCTTAGCCTTAGTAGATGTGTATAACAACAACTACCACTCAAGTATTCAGATGGCCCCATTCGAGGCCTTATATGGTAGGCGTAGTCACTTTCCAGTTGGTTGGTTTGAGACTACAGAGCGTAGGCTAGCTGGTACTGATTTTCTTTAGAAGGATTTGGATATTGTTCTAGTTATTTAGGAAAGTCTTAGTTTAGTATAGAGCAGGCATAAGAGTTATGTTGAACGTAGGAGCCGACCTTTGAGATTTAGAGTTGGTGACTAGGTATTCCTTCAAGTTTCACCCATGAAAGGTGTGATGAGATTTTGGAGGTGGGTCAAGCTTATCCCTAGGTATAGAGGTCCATTTGAGATGCTCTAGACTATTGGTGATGTTGCTTACCAATTGGCCTTACCTTTTGTATTTTTCAGCTATTCATTCGGATTTCCATGTTTTTATGCTTCAAAAGTATGTTCCTAAGAAGTACCATTTACTTCGGTATGACTCAATTCAGTTTGATTATCGTTTGGCCTTTGTGGAGGAGCAAATTTTTATTTTTCTAAGAGATGTAAGTTGGTTGCGTTCAAGAGTCATTCCTCTTGTTAAAGTCTAGTAAAGACATTATCCAATCAAGGAAGCTACCTGGGAGGCCGAGCATGAGATGTGAGTTCAGTGTCCGCAAGTTTGAGGCTTCAAGTACTTCTTGACTCTTTATTTTTATTACTCCCCGGAAACAAGTAAGTTGAACTAGAGAGTTCTAGAGCTTTTCGTAAGAGTTTTTGAGTTAGAATTGAGGGTTAAAAATCGTAAAAAGGATTCCCGTACTTGGAATGAGGGTTTTAGGGTTAGGGCATCGCGGTACGACCCCCCAAGGACCACCAAAGGGGTCCTTGAGGAGGACCCTTAAAACAGCCCAAAAGCTGTCCATTTGCAGCCACCCACGATTGCCATCTACTAACCGTGGATGGACCCACTCCCCATGGGTTGGGGTCGTGGGTCAAGGCCTGTGTTGGGCTTCAATGTTGAGCCTCTGACCAGCCCCTTCGGAGGTGCAACACTCTTCGTGAACCCACCCACGGTCCATGGGTGGTGGTTTTGTGAGTCGGGGAAGTTGTTAAGTTATGTGTTTTAAGTTAGGGGTTTGGGAATTAATTAGTAATTAATTAGGGGCTAAGGGAGGTCGGTTAGTTAGTTATTTAACAAACTATATAAGCCTAATAGACCCCTAAACTAAATCAATTAACTCATTCATCAAAGAACCCCAAATTCTTTCCAAATAATTCTCTGTCTAGAAGTGAAGAAGAAGAAGAAGAAGAGAAGAGAGTAGGACAAATTTTCATCCATTAATGCAAGCTTGGTTAGAGCTTTGAATCAAGTTATATTAGCTTAATCATCTATGGGTTCTTCTACCCATCTATCCCCCAAGGTTTCCCCCCAATGGTGAAGTCAAAAACCCAATTCTAGCTAGGGGTTCCTTCTACATTGTGGGTAGGGTTTAGGTATGATTCCAATCTAGTGGATAATACCTAATTATGATTGTATTAATATTGAATTATGATATTATGATGAATTCATGTGATTTCTATGGTTAACCCTAGTCTATTTGATGAATGTGATATCTTGTGGGATTATGCCATTAGAGGTGAAATTGAAGGTTCATAGATGATCTTCTTAAATCAATGTCATGTGTAGTAATTGTTCAAGATTAGGAACACATAATCATGAATTGAACTAGACCTTATTAAAAATGATTGATCTTGACTTGTAAAGTTGGAATTGAACATTTAGGACGAATTGTGGCTAGAATCACCTAGTAATGAAGAATGTGATTGAATGCCTTGAAATCTAGGTTCATAGTATGTTTCCATGATGTAGAGTTATTAAGAATGAAGGCTCATAGTTATGAATGTTGATCACTAGGGATTTAGAGTGAAGCTATTATTAACTATAGATGCTAAGACTTTGAGAGTAAAATCTATATGTGAATACAAGGCCAATGAACAGAATTGTGATGAAAGACCATTACCTACTTAATTCACCTTATGAATCATAGATGGTAGGAAGTGATAGAATCACTTAAGTCATGATGATATCCTTGTCTAATGTAGAATTCTAGACATGATATTCAGCATGGAGATGAACTTAACATGAAAGAGTTCTCACATAGTAATGGTTCTAGGGTTTAAGGACTTCTCTTACCTAATTGAACCTAAGGCTATAGAGCCTTTATACCTAGGTCATGGATGGTGATAGTTGCTAACACATGGTCTAAAAGAGGTATTAGCATGGATTGGTTGTTAAGGACATCTTTCCATAAACTTGAGTCAAAGTAGAGACTTAATGATTATCTTATGAGATTAAGTCCTAGCACTGAGTGGATATTGAAATGAGATTGAAATTCAAACATAGTTAAGTTTAGGCTACTATGGAGGTTCCCACCTAGTTGAGTGTCGCGCACCATTTTTTTTTCGCAAAATGGGTTTTCGTGCACGACCTAGCAACTATTTTGGGCTTTGGGCTGGATTGAAGTGTCGTCATCTAATGAATTAAGGTGCGTTAGGGCACCTATCTAAGATAACTAACTCTACCTAAGGTCAACGAACCAAAGATCAGGGTAAGGGTTCAAGTTACCTTGAGGGGAAGGTGTTAAGCATCCCTCGAGGTCCACAAATGTGGGTCCTGGCCGTATCTCATGCAATTTATGTGGAGGTTACAAGTAGCAATTAAGGTCACTTCATTATTTAGTTTATTTAACTTAACTATGCTTACTAAGTGATAAATAACGATAAATAATTAAGATCAATTCATTTATTTATTTAATCAAATAAACATACAAAACTTGGTGATAACATAATATTAAACAATTAAGGGCACTTTAGTTATTTTAGTTAATTAGTTAAGCATGCAAAACTAAGTGATAACATAATAACAAACAAATACTAAACAATTAATAAAGAGATAAGCGAGGAGACAGAAATGGCACAATCAAATAGGCGAATCAATTTTTTTTAAACTACCCCAAATAAATATAATTAAAACAAATAAAGGGAAAAGGGGAAAGGGAGACTCTGAAAATGACTACTTTACGGATCAACGCCCGGCTTCTATATAGAGACAGACAAAACAAATGTTTGTCATTTACGGCTCGAGGCAATATCATCATCTCCGTAGGGCCTAACTACCCCTACCCCACCTTCCACATGCATTTCATCCTAAAAGGTGCCTAGCGTCCCCGCTTAACGTCCAAGAGGGATTGGACTACTAGTAGGAAAGATTTACACTAAAATAAAATATATGCTCCTAATAGGCCCTCTAGACACCCAAATAAAACACATTGGACGAGCACTTAGCACATAAAGCTCATATTGGTCTCTAAATTTTATTAACCATGCAGGCAAACACACATAATTAGTGAAAGGTCTCATGCTTAAGTATGTGCACATAAACACATTTAACAATTATTAAAATATCAATTAGAGAGGGCAGACTATTACGACATACTACAGGTAGCAATCAAGCAACTAAATTGATTTTTTAGGGTGGCAGAAAAATTAAAGGGAAGATTGGTTTATTAGTTTATGTTTATAAGGGCAGCAATTATGAAAGTTATAATGCAAGTTAATATTTAAAACAGAGCTCGACTTCATCTGGGAATTTCTTTAATATTGGACAAATTTTAAAATTAAAACATGTAGGAGCTGCTTTATTACTTTTATTCTTGAGTGGCAGAAAATATATCACAGAATTATTTACTAGTGGCAGAAAATATGCACAACAGGTGTAATTCAATTGTTTGACATGTTGAAAATTAATTGATTTAATTTAACTAACCAGAAAAATAATTATATTGCAGAATCTGTTTAACAGTGAGCAGAAAATATGCAGCATAATTATTTCAGTTAGTTAACATGCTAAGAATTATTAGAGTATGATTTTAACAAGAAATTTTATCTTATTAATTAAGTCCTATAGACATGATATCTAAGTGAACATGCTAAAGTTATAATATTATTCAGAAAAACTTATATGCATGGTTTCTAATTGTTATTAATCAATTTCTGAAATTTAACAATATTAACATGTGAGACAAGATTCTACAAGTTCAAGATCATAGCAAATTTGAACATATATTCATGATATGTTGATTAATCTGATAAGGTTATAAACAAAGATTAATTTTACCAATATTAAAACATATTCTAATATGCTTGCAAAGTTTACGATTTAAGCAACATAGGCAGATTTTAGCAACCACACATAACAACATAAACTAAGCTAAAAATGAAAGAAAAACAATTAGCACGTATATCCCCCTCCCCTTTGAGGATCCCCAAATTATATCACATATATAGAGTAGAGTTTTTGAGTTGTACAAATATTACAAACAATAAATAAATAAATGATAACTACACCATTAAAATAAATTTAAACATAATGGTCTCGTCCGAAAATCTATTCTAGGCGACTCTACAACATCTTGAACCTTTAAGTTCAAACCCTGTTAAAGTACAATGAAAAATACGGGGAAGAAATAACACATAAAAGACGATTTAATATAACAACATGATAAAACTAACTATGTGGATACGCACATAATATTAATTATTTCATGTACATAAGCAGCATACAGACATGTAAGAATTCAAACAAGTTGTGGAGAATATATAGTCACATGTTGAGAAATAAAGGGATAAGGAAACTAACTCGGATGCTTCCTTGTATTTATTTCAACCATACAATCATGCGACAATGCAAAACGAAATTACGCTAGTGAAGAGAATTAACCAATTAAGTAGAGTATATTTCAGTAATGAAGTATTAGCATAAATCCAACCGAAACAACAACACTACAAACAAACCACACCAAAAATGCAAGAAACCTCTTTTCTTTAAGACCGGAGAACCTTTTACTAATTTTTAAAGTGTTCAAGCGTGATTTCAAAGAATGCATGGGGATTCTTTTTATAGTGAAGGAAGCGTATCACAATAAGGAAAACCCATAAATTAAGAGCAATTTTGAACATTTTATTTCCTTAACTAAGAAATACAATCAACAAAATTATTTACCTTAACCGGATGGCTTTACCAAAAAATAAACAAGTAAACATCAGTATACATTAAAATTAAGGTAGAGAAATCAATTAAGGTTCCACTATATTATTTAAAGATATACAGAAGAGAAGGAATATATTGGAAAAATGGTCAATTATATACTTACCAAAGTTATATTCGTGAATAAATCACAGGAATATGTACTAATTATAATAGGATTTCCTAATTGCCATAATTAAGCAATATTACTATTGGAAAACAAAATTTTAGGAGAATATACAGAAATCAACATTAACCTGTAAATAAACAGGTAATAATCCTCCTAAATCAGATAAGGTACCAAGAATTAATTAGCATGCTAAATTACCACATAAGAACAGTAAAACCATTAAGGTTTTGTCAAAATTAATTCAATTGCAAGATTATTCTAAATTAATCAAGTAGAGACATGGTGTGTGCTAGTATCAACGAGCATTCATCATTTTACAACTCGCGATTTTCATATCATTTAAACATCAAAAAACTGTAATAAGTATAATTCAACACTAATAAAACATTATTAGTAATAACATATGAATCACAAGATGAACAAGTGGAGTAATAGTGAAATAAGAGTATACCGGGGACGGATCTAAACAGATCTGTCTTCAACCGATCCCTTGAAATTTGCTGAGCTCGCTACTCGTTGTTGTTGTTGGTTGTCATTGTCATGGCTGCTTTTTGTCCTCCATCGAAAGATAGAGGGGAGAGGAGGCCAGAGGAGAGAAGAGGAGGTAGAGGGCAGCTCTGCCTCTCATCGGTGGCTGCTGCTATCCTCGCTGGCACTGTTGATTTTGGTGGTCCTCGCGCGCCTGCCAAAGGTCGAAGTTCACCGGTGGCCTTGCCTGTTCTCTGGCCAGAGCAGCATTTACTGGAGTCAGAGCTCACTTTCGTTGGCTGCTGTTGTTTTCTATTTTACCTTCCCAGTCGACTGCCAGGACAGAAGAGAGAGATGGAGGGAGACGACGGCTCTAGAGAGAGGAGAGAAAGAGAAAAGAGAAGATGCGAAGGGAGAGAGAGGCTCGCCGGTGGTCCTTGCTGAAACTAGGTGGCTGCTCACCAGCTGTGATGGTTGGAGGAGAAAAATCGGAGATGAGAGATAAGGGCGGCGGCTCTAGAAGATATGAGGAAGAGAAAGGAGAAGAGGCGAGGGGAGAGAGAGGCTTACCGGTGGTCCTCACCGAAACCAGGCGGCTGCGATAGCCGGCAAGGAAAAATCGGAGATGAGAGATAGGGGCGGTGGCTCTAGAAGAGAGGAGGAAGAGAATGGAAAATAAGAATAAGGTTTGGGTTCTTTTGATTAAAAATAGGAAAGTAAGGGGAGCGATCTTAACCATTGATTTAATAAGAGATAAAGGGCGAGGATTCGATCAGGATTTAATTTAAGGATGGACGAATGGGATGAGAGTTGGAATGGATTTGGAATGGCCAAAATTGCAATGAAATTAACTAGAATTGAAATGAAAGGGCGGCTATAATTGAAATACAATTGGAATTGAATAGATTAGAATTGAAAGGAATTCGAATAGATTAGGCTAAGATTTAAATAATTTAAAGGGAGATCAAGGAAATGCCATCCAATTAAAATATTACATATATTAATTTTTTTATTATATATAATTAGAATCACTTAAATTTTAAAACATTTGAGTAAAAAATAATTATTTCGAGTTTAGATATCGATAAATGTAATAAAATAATACAATAAATACAATAATTTTTATAAATTATGCAAACTAAAGTATATAAATTTTAGACAAAATCGATTAAAATGTTAAACCCAAAATATGTTTTAAAAATACGTATTTAATCGAATAGCACTTCCGAAAGGGTTATAGGTTGGTCAAAATTGAGTGTCAACAACTGCCCCTTGGTTGCTTGAGAATGAAGGATGAATTATCGGGCAACCAACTTTGACTTAGTAGCCGATTTTGTCTGACTGACGAGAAATGTCAGTGGGATCAATTGAAATGATATAAGGTTGGAAAGAGGTACGACCTAGACTTTGGTATTAAGCCGCCTACATATTTCTGGTATTACGAGAATCAGGTCATGTGTAGTTCTGGATTCAGGAACAAACGAAGCTCCTAAAATTAAAAAAATGGTACGGTAACCGAACGGGAATGATATTGGCTTAAATGGACAGGATTAGAGTAGCGAGAAAGGTATGACTGAGAGATTTTTGGTTTTAGGGTAAAGGATCTGATTAGAAGGAGTGATACAATAGAAAAAATTGAGAGGGACTTTGTTGCGATAGATGTAAGCACGGTAATCGTAGACGAGAGGAAGATTGATCTCGCCTGCAAAATGTCAGTCTCTGCAAATCTGTAGCTTGTAATATGACTACATAAAGTGATTAGAGCAGATATATCAAATAAATGGTAAATGTAAACATGATGCAATTTCCCATATCGAACATGAATTTGCATTAAGTCTATGAAAATGATGTCTTAGGCTATGATTTCTAGGGCCATGATACGCAAAATTTATATCCTCAGGTCATGCAAATGTTTTCCGTGTGATATGAAAAAATGATGCCCTTAGACTATGACACCTTCGAATCATGATAAGCAGAAAGTAAATCCTTAGGCCATGATATGATGTCCGCAGGCCATGAAAGATGCCTTTAGACCATGACGCCTTCGAAACATAAGTAATGAGTAAAGAAAACGTATTTGTTTTGATGTAGTTCTAGCATCTTCTGGCTTGATTCAGTAGTGACTCTGTACAGGTGTATTTGCGCACACGCAGTTCTCGAGCACAATGTGATCTCGGGCTCATGCAGTCTTCGAGGACAATACAAGTCGGGCACATGCAATCTTCGGGCACAATGCATTTTGGGCACATGCAATCTTCGAGAACAAATGATATCTCGAGCATAATGCAATCTTCGGGCACATGCAATCTTCGGGCAAAATGCAATTCAAGCATATGCAATCTTCGAGCACAATGTAATCTTAGGAACATGCAATATCGGGCACAAATGCAATAATGGGCACATGCAATCTTCGGGCACAATGCAATTCGAGCACATGCAATAATGCAATTCTCAGGCACATGCAATCTTTGGGCACATGCATAATAGCTGATTGAGGGCATAAAGTATCATGAACCTTCGCCTTGTTGGAAGGGTCGAGTGTCATTTGTCGGTGAATTTTGAGTTTGGAGTATTGTAGCTTGACCCTCCGTCCTATAGTAAGGAGAGGTTGCCGTTGAATGGCGATTTTTCAGGATTGATATGAAGTAGCTTGATCCTTCCATCTGATTGAAAGGATTGGGTTCTATTGATTAGCAATTTGTCGGGCTCAATATAGTGGTACACTGATCCTTTAAGCGATGTTGAAGTTGCTTCTTGTATATGTACCTGTATTTTCTACATTCAAAGAAAAATAGTTAAAAGGAGAGGTTGATATGTATCCCTGATTTGGTGCAGTATGCTCCTTTGACGTCTGCTCGAATGTCCTTTGAGGTCCCTCTCAAAATTTTCTGCCCCAGTGCAGAACTTTTGCTACTCTGATTTTTATTGTAGATTGTAGCTTGATTTCTGTGAATTTTGAGATCCTTTCAAAAATTCTACCCTAGTCTGATTTGCAAGAAAAATATGCTTTTGAAAGAATTTTCGAGACCCTTTCAAAAATTCTTCCCCAGTTACTGATTTGCAAGAAGAAATGCTTTTGAAGGAATTTTTGAGTTCTTCTAAAAAATTTTGCGCCAATATCATCACTTGCCAGAAAATGTCCTTCTGATGGAATTTTTGAGACTCTCTCAAAAATTCTTCCCCAGTTACACAGTCGAAAAGGGGAAAATAAAATATTTATTATGATAAGACCGAACTCCATAGGAGCGCCTACGTATCCCCTCTTAAACGAAAATCAGGTCTGACGTAGTTCCAAATTCGAAGAGAATAAAACATTAAACAAAGAATTTTTAACCAATACTTAAAATGACAGATTTTGACCAACTTTATTGCCCATATGCTAACATGGGTACTATCCTCGTCTGAATGTAGAAAACTTGAACTTAAATGGTGTAAGCCTTATTGGGAAACTGTTTCAAATGGACTTTGAACTGTTCACTGTTGGGACTCCTTTGGCACAAGGTATGTCCAGTGTATGACATTGGCCTCAATTAGTTGTTGAATCTTGTCTCTTAGATCACGACATGTTTCATTATTATGTCCCTTCATCGTTGAGTGATAGTCACAACTCTTGTTAGGGTCATACCATTTGGACTGAGTGTCTGGATTCTAGGCAAGAATAAGTGTCACGCAGC
This sequence comes from Solanum gracilifrons, assembly GCA_029582605.1. NCBI lineage: Eukaryota > Viridiplantae > Streptophyta > Magnoliopsida > Solanales > Solanaceae > Solanum > Solanum gracilifrons. Next base: position 14,804 of record JAJOOH010003022.1, read on the forward strand.
CAGCCATTTTAAGCCTATCATAGAGTCGGTCAAAGGATTCCGCTAAAGAAGCATAAATTTTGACGGGTTTCTTCTCAACATTGAAGAGATTTTTGCGAATATGAGGTTGAGTGAGGATTTTGACATTGTCGACAAGATATGCTGGTTGTTGATATGGTAGAGGAGGCCTTTAGGATGGAAGCATTTGATGTAGAGGAATTTGGAGAGGTGCGCGATACCAAGGAACTTGGTGTAGAGGCGTTTCATATCGAGGAACTTGTATGATGGGATTCTGCAGGCGTGGAGTGAGATATGGAGGTCTAGGAGCATATGCATTATTTTGAGGAGGATATGGGTAATTTGGAATGTGAGTGTTCCTTGGAGGCATATGAATGGAGCTTGGTTGGTTTTGATGATGAGGAGTATGGTGAGTTGGTGGAGGATGAGAAATGGGGTGAGTGAGTGGAGGATTATCTTGGAGAGTGGCTTGACTTGTGACAGACGACTTATCTATGTTTGTCTCCAAGGCGAGATTGACAGAGATTAACAACTTAGCCCATTCACGCATATCTGACACCTCTTCTTCTAACTTCTTTATTTTCTGTTCCAGGCTTGAGACCAACTCGTCTTAAGGATGCTTCTTTTCAATAGTCTTACCTATAACCTTCTAATTAGTCACTTTCCTCTTTCCTTTGCGATTCTCAGTTGGAAGAGAAGGAAGAGCGCCCTTTGATCATGTGTGGTAAATGATGGTCTACAGATCGACCATTGGGGAAGGGTAAAAACAAAAGTAAAAGCAAAAGAAAGTCAAGTTAGAGTGTTGCCTAAATTGAGATAGCAAACACATTGTTTTAAGATAAACGCCCTAAATTTAAAGAGCCTTGTTGAGCCAGAGGTAGGCCTAAGACGATACATAAGAGATACACAATAATTAATTCAAACCTTATTTGCCAATTTGGAGTTTAGATTAGAGGAAATAAACAAACTTTATTTATTATAAAATTCGAACAATACATCATAATTGAAAAACAAAAGCTATAATAAACTCAGGGAACGGGGGTAACAATGGGAAAGTCATCCTAGATTCTAAAATCTTGAAGATATCGGTTTCAAGAGATTGGCACTAATTGACTTCTTGTATAGGGAATGACTTCATGCTCGATCTTCAATACGTTGCGTGCCCATATGTTTACCCTTTCATCAGTGAGCCCATAGTATCCTTCCCCACTCAATTCTCTGTCTTGAACCTCTTTTAGTATCCATGTGTAATACTCACGTGTGCATAAGGCCTGTCGTGCACCCAAAGGAATGGTCAACACCCGCTCCCATAATCGAAGTATGTTGTGGACTTGTGGTTTATCTAATCCAAATTGATACTTAAACTGCTTCATGTTAGACCGGAGTGGTATTACTTAAGTTCGCCCAAATTGGCGGAGTACTCGAAGAGGAGCATATGGTTGAATGCCCTTTAAGCCAATAAGCTAACTGAAGTATCGGTCATCGCCTCTTACTATTGCATGAGGGGTGGACAACCAATGGAACTTCCATTGGATGCGGCATCTCTCAAGCTTTCTTAAAAATATCTGCCAGTCTACAAATCCTACAGGGGAGGTGAAAGCTACCATTCTTCTTGGATGATTATCAATCTTGTTGCCATAACCAAGAAAGATGTTTACAGCATCAGACCGTAGGTAGAAGTGTTCAATAACCCATAATTGCAGCAAAATGTTGCATCCCTCGAAAAACATTCTACCATTGACGCATGCTGACAGACTCTTCATTATTTCCGCTAGGATCATGGGTACTATGGTTTCCCTAGGTTTGCCCCCTTTCTGAGCTAAATATCGAACCACATAACCCAATCGTGTGTTGATCCTCCCCTTTGTTTTAGGAAAAATCAGGGATCCTAATAAGGCAATGTCAAAGGTATTTAGACGATATGTTTCCCATTTCTCGATGGAGCACTCAAACTCATCACTTAAAGAGTAATAACTATCCTCTCGGCCAAAGCGTAAATATAGAAAGTCAAAATGAATCCACCCAAGGTCTAAAGAAGGCAAGGTTGGATTTGACTTCATTTCCAGACTTTTTAAAAGCTCCCTCGATGATGGGTTATATGGTACCATCATTTCATACTCATGGTAGGGCAGCTTGATGAAACCACTTATCTCCTCAATCGTTGGTGCCAAGTCGAAATCCAAGAATTTGAAGACCATCTTCACAAGGTCCCAAAATTCTAGCAAGACCTTAATCAGGTGAGGGTTTGGTATGACAAAAATGAGGTAGGTAAGACCGCCTAACAACTGACGAATCTCTCTTTCGCGGTCTCTCTTAATATCTATCCACCAGTTCCTTAGCTTGTAGTTTACCTATACGACCATTTGCGGGTTTGGAAATGTCATGACTTGGTAAACAAAACAACAAACAAATTCTAAACTCCATTTTGACAATGTTTCGCTTAATTTAATTATAGTGATCACATTGACACATAAATATGCAATTTGTATAAAGGGTGTTGGGGCCCTTTAGACGATAGGGTGACTACTAATTATATGGATTGACACAAAGGGTCAAACCACCTAGGGTTTATACAGCATGTATGACCTAAGTAAGATTTTTAAGAGTTGGCTTGATACGGACTTGAAGAGGTTCTATGCGAGAAGGCTCATGGTTTACCAGTAGTAATACTATATGTTCCGTCCAGGCATATGCTGACTCTCTATAATGGGTATTTGAAGAGAATTGGAGTATTTCTGAGAGGTGCAATGGCGCAACATCACGATAATTTTTTTTTTAAATGAAGAGGGTCCCAATTGGGGGAAGTATGAGCGGAATGAAAGTTTATCAAAGCAATAAACATTTAACTCGTAGATGAAAAACATTAACATATATACAGTTTATGAAAAATAGTAAATAAATAAATGCATAAATAAAGGAAATACTCATACACACACATAAGAGAGTCAACCAAATAAGCAAATAACAATATATAAATGACACTATCAAAATAAACAAGGAAATACACAAAATAAATAAATCCCACATAAAGCATTAAACATGTAATGGTTAGAACCTAATATATCCAGCGGAGTCGTCATTCTATCACGCCCCATTTTTTCTCGCAAAAATGGGCTTTTGTGCACGACCTAAAAACTCTTTTGGGCTTTGGGCTGGATTGAAGAGTCGCCACCTAACGAATTAAGCAGTGTTAGGGCACCTATCTAACCTAACTAAATCTACCTAAGGTCAACGAACCAGAGATCAGGGTAAGGGTTCAAGTTACCTCGAGGGGAAGGTGTTAAGCATTCCTCGAGGTCCACAAATGTGGGTCCCGACCGTATCTCATGCAATTTATGTGGGGGTTACAAGTAGTAATTAAGGTCACTTCATTATTTAGGTTATTTAACTTAAACATGCTTACTAAGTGATAAATAACGATAAATAATGAAGATCACTTCATTTATTTATTTATTCAATTAAACAAACAAAACTAGGTGATAACATAATATTAAACAATTAACGACACTTTAGTTATTTAAGTTAATTAGTTAAGCATGCAAAACTAAGTGATAACATAATAACAAACAAATACTATACAATTAATAAAGAGATAAGCAAAGAGACAGAAATTGCACAATTAGATAGGCGAATCAATTTTTTTTAAACTACCCCAAATAAATATAATTAAAACACATAAAGGGAAAACGGGAAAGGGAGACTCTGAAAACGATAACTTTACAGATCAGAGCTCGGCATCTATATAGGGATAGACAAAACAAATGTTTGTCATTTACGACTCGAGACAATGTCATCATCTCCGTAAGGCCTAACTACCCATACCCCACTTTCCACATGCATTTCATCCTAAAAGGTGTCTAGCGCCCCCGCTTAACGTCTAAGAGGCATTGGACTACTAGTAAGAGAGATTTATACTGAAATAAAATATAAGCTCCTAATAGGCCTCCTAGACACCCAAACAAAATACATTGGACGAGCACTTAGCAAATAAAGGTCATATTGGCCTCTAAACTTTATTAAACATGCTGGCAAACACACATAATTAGTGAAAGGTCTCATGGTTAAGTGTGTGCACATAAACACAATTAACAGGTATTAAAATAACAATTAGAGAGGGCAGACAATTACGACATACTACAGGTAGCAATCAAGCAACTAAGATGATTTTTTGAGGTGACAGAAAAATTAAAAGGGAAGATGGGTTTATTAGCTTATGTTAATCAGGGCAACAATTATGAAAGTTATAATGCAAGTTAATATTTAAAACAGAGCTCGACTTCATCTGGGAATTTATTTAATATTGGAGATATTTTAAAATTTAAACATGCAGGGGCTACTTTATTACTTTTATTCTTGAGTGGTAGAAAATATATCACAGAATTATTTACCAGTGGCAGAAAATATGCACAACAGGTGTAATTCAATTATTTGACATGTTGAAAATTAATTGATTTAATTTAAGTAACCAGAAAAATAATTATATTGCAAAATTTGTTTAATAGTGAGCAGAAAATATGCAGCATATTGCAGAATTTGTTTAATAGTGAGTAGAAAATATGCAGCATAATTATTTCAGTTATTTAACATGCTAAGAATTATTAGTGTATGATTTTAACAAGCAATTTTATCTTATTAATTAAGTCTTATAGACATGATATCTAATTGAACATGATGAAGTTATAATATTATTCAGAAAAACTTATAGGCATGGTGTCTAATTGTTATTAATCAATTTCTAAATTTTAACAATATTAACATGTGAGAGAAGATTCTACAAGTTCAAGATCATAGCAAATTTGAACATATATTCATGATATGTTGATTAATCTGATAAGGTTATAAACAAAGATTGATTTTACCAATATTAAGATATATTCTAATATGCTTGCAAGGTTTACGATTTAAGCAACATAGGCAGCTTTTAGCAACCACACATAACCACATAAACTAAGCTAAAAATGAAAGGAAAACAATTAGCATGTATATCCCCCTACCCTTAGATGATCCCCAAATTATATCACATATATAGAGTAAAGTTTTAGAGTTGTACAAATATTACAAACCAAAAATAAATAAATGATATCTACACCATTAAAATAAACTTAAACATAATGGTCTCGTTCGGAAATCTCTTCTAGGCAACTCTTCAAACATCTTGAACCTTTAAGTTCAAACACTGTTAAAGTACAATGAAAAATACGGGCAAGTAATAACATATAAAAGACAATTTAATATAACAACATGATAAAACTAACTATATGGATACACACATAATATTATTTATTTCATGTACATAAGCAACATACAGACATGTAAGAATTCAAACAAGTTATGGAGAATATATAGTCACACATTGAGAAATAAAGGGATAAGGAAACTAACCCGGATGCTTCCTTGTATTTATTTCAACCATACAATCATGCGACAATGAAAAACGAAATTATGCTAGTGAAGAGAACTAACCAATTAAGCATAGTATATTTCAGCAATGAAGTATTAGCAGGAATCCAACCGAAACAGCAACACAACAAAGAAAGCACACCAAATATGCAAGAAAGCTCTTTTCTTTAAGAGCGGAAAACCTTTTTCTTATTGTTAAAGTGTTCAAGCGTGATTCAAAAGAATGAAATGGGATTCTTTTTATAGTGAAGGAAGGGTATCACAATAAGGAAAACCCATAAATTAAGAGCAATTCTGAAAATTTTATTTCCTTAACCAAGAAATACAATCAGTAAAATTATTTACCTTAAAGGGGTGGCTTTACCAAAAATAAACATCAGTTCACATTATAATTAAGGTAGAGAAATCAATTACGGAGCCACTATATTAATTAAAGATATACAGAAGGGAAGGAATATATTGGAAAAACGGTCAATTATATACTTATCAAAGTTATATGCGTGCATAAATCACAGGGATATGAACTAATTATAATAGGATTTCCTAGTTGCCACAATTATGCAATATTAGTGTTGGGAAACGAAATTTGAGGAGAATATACAGAAATCAATATTAACCTATAACTTAACAGGTAATAATCCTCCTAAATCAGCTAAGGTACCAAGAATTAATTAGCATGCTAAATTACCACATAAGAACAGTAAAACCATCAAGGTTTTTGTCAAAATTAATTCAATTGCAAGATTATTCTAAATTAATCAAGTAGAGACATGGTGTGTGCTAGTATGAACTAGGATTCATCATTTTACAAGTCGCAATTTTCATATCATTCAAACATCATAAAAGTGTAATAAGTATAATTCAACACTAATAAAACATTATTAGTAATAACATATGAATCATAAGATGAAAAAGTGGAGTAATAGTGAAATAAGAGTATACCGAGGATGCATCTGTTTAGATCTGTCTTCAATCGATCCCTTGAAATTTGCCAAGCTCGCTGCTCAATGTTGTTGCTGGTTGTCGTTGTGATGGCTACTGTTTGTCCTCTCCGGAAAGAGAGAGGGAAGAGAAGGCCAGAGGAGAGAAGAGGAGGGAGAGGACGGCGCTGCCTCTCATCGGCGGCTGCTGCTAGCCTCGCCGGCGCTGCTAATTCTGGTGGTCCTAGCACGCCTACTAGAGCTCACAATTCGCCGGTGGCCTCGCCTCTTCGTTGGCTGGAGGTGAATTTACCGGAGTCAAAACTGTCTTTCGCTGGCTGCTATTGTTCGTTGTTTCGACTTCCCCGCTGACTGCCTGGAGAGAAGAAAGAGATAGAGGGAGGCGACAATGCTAGAGAGAGGAGAGAAAGAGAAAGGAGAATAGGCGAGGGGAGAGAGAGGCTCACCGGTGGTCCTCACCGAAACTAGGCAGCTGCTCACCAGCTGTGATGGGCGGTGGATAAAAATCGTAGATGAGAGATAAGGGGCGACAACTCTAGAAGAAAGGAGGAAGAGAAAGTGGAAGAGACGAGGGGAGAGAGAGGCTCGCCAGTGTTCCTCGCCGAAACCAGGCGCTGCTCACCGGCTGCAATGGCCAGCGGAGAAAAATCAGAGATGAAAGATAGGGGGCGACGGCTCTAGAAGAGAAGAGGAAGAGAATGGAAAATTAGAATAGGGTTTGGGGTTTTCTGATTAAAAATAAGAAAATAAGGGGAATGATCGTAACCTTAAGCAAGTGGACCAACCCTTGATGGTGTGGGTAATACTGTCGGAGATCATGTGATAGCTAATATGTTCTCATGTCGGTTAAGGTTATATCCCAATTAAACAAGATTAGTAATGAACTAAGATTCTGCTCAATGTAGCATCTCTAAGAGTTCAAACCTCATGGGCTAAGATTATGAATAATGTAGCATCTCCTAGAGTCCAATACAAGTAATGGTCGAAGATTGTGCTAAAGGAGCATCTCCTAGAGATCAAACTTAATGAACAAAGATTATGCTTGCGGAAGCATCTCCTAGAGTTCAACCTTAGTGAACTAAGATTATGCTTTAAGTAGGATTTCCTAGAGTTCAAGCTTGATGAACTAAGATGTACTTAATGTAGTATATCCTAGGGTTTGAAATAATGATGAACTAAGATAGGCTTAGTGAAGAACCTCATAGTGTTCAAAATTATAATGGACTTAGACATGCTTACGAAAGCATCTTATATGGTCCATCTTAATAATGAAATAAGACATACTTAAAAGGAGTATATTATAGTGTTCAAAGTATAAATGGATTTAGACATGCTTAAGTAAGTATTTCATAGGATTCATGTTAATAATGAACTTAGACATTCTTAAAGAAGTATATCATAGGGTTAAACCTAATAATGAACTTAGATGTTCTTAAGGTAGTACCTCATAGTGTTCTAAGGTCTAAAGAGTGGAACTAGGTTCCAAACCAAGAAGCATTAGAATAAGGATCTAAAGTAAACTAAGAGTATGCTTAATGTAGCATCTCCAATATTTCCAACTTGATGAACTAAGATGTTCCTAGTATAGTATCTCTTACAGTTCAAAACAATGAAGAACTAAGATAGACCTAGTAAAAGGTCTCCTAGTGTTCCTATACTTTCAAAAGGGGCTAGTCTCTAATAAAGGAATATGAGTCTGATGACCTAACGAAGTACTTAGTATGAGTGGTAGTATGGGATGCCACTCATGCATTGCACAAGTATGACTTCAGGTTGCCTTATGAGTGTTGTCTTATATGAGTTGTGCTTGATGGATTGTTGCTATAGTTTCCTTCCATGATAGAATTGACTAAAGGTGATAACTCCCTTGTCTACATGAAGTAAGCTGATCATGAGACCAAAGGAGGGTAAAAATGAGTAGGATGACTTCAAGGTTATGCGTAGTGTGGGGGTATTATGGGATGCCTTTCATAAATTGCACAAGTGTGCTTTGAGGTTACTTAGAAGTATGGTTCCCTTATGGTAGAAAAGCTTAAGACTTGGCCATGTATAGTCTATGATTAAGATGACCAAAAAGGGGTGCTTAGCTTGGATGGTATTATGGGATGTTATTCATGCATTGCACAATGTATGCCTTGAGGTTACTTGAAAGTAGTCCTATTATGGTATAAATGACTAAGAGTCAAATAATGCTTATATGATGCTTATGTTGGATACTTTGCTTATTATTATGATATTGTCTCTTATGCTTATAGTTTATGTTTCATGAAGTATATCATATGATTTTGGATTATGTCTTATATTGACTAACCCTTGTCTTATGCTCTTATGATTATGCTAGCTAACATATTTAGTACATTTTGTCCTAACGCATACTTTGCCTACATTCTAATTAAATCTAGAGTTTGGAGACTTGAGCACTATTCTTGGAGATGGGTTTCTAAGAAGCAAAGGAGTCAAAGATTTTGGTGAGTCCTCATAGCTTCGAGGACAAAATCCACCATTTCCCTTATGTCTTTTATTCTCATGTGGAGACTATTGTATGGGCTGTGTCTCAAGAGTTTATTCTAAAGTTGTATTAGATGGCTTGAGACAAAGTATAGAAATACTTCCGCTTGTTTTTATGAAAATGACTTTGATTGTAAAAAGTTTTAAATTTTTCGTATTTTCTATTATCTTATGTTCATGATATGCTAAGGGCTTGTATGAGACCCCCTTTGGGGTCAAGTATGCCGTGTTACTTATAGGGTATACTCCTGGGTCGTGACAATTTTATAACAAAATTCTTTTTAGTAGTGGATGTTATAACGATCCTCTAGGTCATTTTTATTGTATCAAGTTATTTTGTTGTTAAGAGCTTTCCTATAGAAACCCCAAGTTATTATGACTTGATGGTATTGACAATTCAGTCACTTGGTCGTTTGTTACATGTGAGTTTTCATGTTTTGATATTTTGAAAGTCGAATGGTTGGCTTCGGTCAAAATTTTAGGTAGATGTCCTCAAAATGCATTTCTCAGAGTTCCTTTTGCTGTGAAATTTCAGGTTTGTCTCGGAAAGACCTTTAGTGAGGCCTCCAAGGCTTCTGGGTTCAGTTCAACCTACCTTGTAAATTTTGGCTTAAAATGTAGCTTGGGTGTGGGACCTACTTTTGTCACGACAACCTATGTTGGATGTTTCAACATCTCCGTTGAGTTCAGAATATTTAATTTGGTGGGGGGAGAATAATTCATTTGCATGCACCAGTTTCTAAACTAATCTCGAGCACTCGAGCGGACTCTATTGAGACATAGCCCATTTTTTTATGATGCATCAACCCAAGCATCCCTAGCACCACTTAAGTGATAGACGCATTAACGGCCCGTGTACTTCTTAAGTGTGGCTTGCTGGCTAAGGTCTAGGAGCTTTATCAAACTAGGATTTGCTTTAGTAGTTGTCACTTAAGCAACTATGGAGCTGCTTTAGTGGGCCTCTGATGAGACCACAATTTGGACTCATTTAGGGATATATTTTGATAGAATTAGTGTCCTCAAATGCATATTTAGTCTCAATATCTGATGAAAATCCTTAAGCTTCAAGTATTTAGAGTTTGAAGCAAAACGTGGACACTACTTGGCAAGAAGGAACAAGGCGGCTGAAAAGAATGAAGAAATGTAGGCCTGAAGATCGTCGAGCCCAGTTGGCGAGTCGCCGATGGGCCTGGAGATCATCTTTTGTTCCAGTGTGCTGAGCCCCGAAGGAAAAGGTCAAGTTGACGATGAAATGGAGCAGTCAGCGTGTCGCCGATCAGTTCCGCAAAACAGTACCATATCGCCCAGCGACTCAAAACGTGAAAAGGTTGAAGTCTAAAGCAGGAAGGCAATGAACTCGACCAAAAGGTGAATCCGCGAGCGTATCGATTATTACGACTAACTGCACTGAATGGTCCTCCGCAGCACAAATTTTCTAACACTATAAATACTTGTTTAAATTTCTAGTAATGAGATCATATCACTTCTATTATTTGAACTTTTTACAGTTTTTGGAGAGTTTTAAGTTATAGAGGGTTTTGGAGACTTTATTCTAAGACCTTGAAGATTCAAAGGGTTTCAACTCCAAAGCAATTTGACGTGGGTCTCGAAGATTCTTCACTCTTGACGTGTTTTAAGACTTAATTTTTCATACCCAGTTGATGGAAACTAATATTAGTATAAATTTTTATCTCTTTTACATGTCTAGCTAAAACCCCAATTCTTGGGGCATGATTTTGTGAATATGGGTTAAACTATCTATTGGGTCTTGCTTGTTGATGGTTTATTTGTTGTTTAAATATGATTTTGTTTAGTATTTGTGTATTAACTTAATGGGATTGTAGTTGCAAATATGATTTCATCTTAGTGTTTTTGGCTTGCGAGAGAGAGAGGTCGTAAAACTAAGACTACTAAATTGATAGCCGGTGATATTGGGTCGACATGGGTTCAACTCGAAATAGTGAATCCTAGTCCTTCTCCTACACATTCAGCTCGAGAGAGAGAATGGACTAAGGCGGATGCTGTGCTTAATACGACAACTCAGTGTTTGGGAGAAATCGAGTTGATTCGAAGTAAGTTGCTCGAGAGAGAATTTACCCCCACTATAGTCTAGCCTAGTCACAAATGCTCAACAATTTACTATCAAAAGCATGTACCCGATAGTCTAGTTTAACCCGTATTCCTATCACATCCCAAGAATTTCATCTCCATATCATGTTTCCTTATATCTTTACTTTTTTAATTGTTAATTAATACAAACCCCCATTGATAATTGACGCTTGCGTCACTCCTTAGATTTAGTATGTTTTTATTCATTAATATTTATAGCTATGAATAATTAGAACTTGATTATATTTTTCTACTATTTCTCAAAACCACTCCCTGTGGGAATGATCCCAACCCTTGGTTGGATTATATCACTACACACGATCGTTTGGCACTTGAACCGAAATAGTGTCAGTTGATTACGTCAAACATCAAAATGGCATCGCTGCCGGGGAGTGGTATTATTAGAGAATTTGTAGTTAATTAGGATTTTCTTTCTTCTTAGTTGTAGTTCTACTTACTTAATTTGTAGTTTTGTTTCGTTTGTTTGTGTGACTATTTCAGGAAAAATGAGTGAGAATGAAAGTTATGAGTATCAAACGGATCACCCTCTTTAGAAATTGTTGAACCTTAGGGACAATCTCCTGACATTCAAGCAAGTAGGGGGTGAAACCATCCAAGATATGTGGCTGAAATTCCAGGAAATGCTACACCCATGACCGAATCATGGGATGTCTGATAAAGTGCTACTAGAGTTCTTCTATAGGGATTTTGGACCCGAAAATAGAAGTATCGCGGATCGACTTTTCGAGGGTTGCTTGCTGCAACAACCCTATGAAACAGTAGCCAAAATCCTCGACAGCATGGTTAAGACCAACGAGGAAACAAAGGGAAAACAAGAGTGGGCTACAATGTTAACTCAGCTGGAATTCTTAACCAAGAGAGTCACAGAATTGGAAGAGCAATCCACGAAAAAGGACAAGCACTTTCCCCTTCAAAAATGCGAAAAAGGAAAGGAGCAGGAAAGTGGGAAAAATGAAGAAGTCCTCTCACTCATTCAAGTGATTCAACACAAGATCGATGAAAAAAATAAGGTGTTAAAATAGATAAAAGAGAACATCGAAATGCTGAATCAGACGACAACTTCCAATTCCATGATTAATCAGCTACATGAAATGCTCAAATTACACCTCCCTAAAGAAGCGTAAGCGATCGTTAGCAAGTAAATAATCCAACTTGGAGGTTAAGGTCGATCCCACGAGGAATATGGTCTAGACTTAAGTTCAGCTTACGATTATATTCGTTTAATCAACGTACTTCCTAAACAAATAATTAAAACGGGGGGATTTGTGAAACGAATTCTGAAAGTTATGTGAACAATTAGTAAGCAAGATTCAAACTTTTGTAGTTATCAAGATGACAGAGAAACTAGGGTGTACGTATTCCCCATAATCTCACAACGCGGTAATCCTAGTAATTGTAATCATTTCCTATTCGTCGCAGACCCATACCAAAATGACCCCCCTAATTTTTCTCGGTGTGATAAGTTAGGTATCTCTAATTCCTTGGTCCGGCAACTACAGAATTTTACTCCGCACCTTGGTCCGGCTACGTGTGTATAATTTACTAACCCTTACCTTTACCTCATATTAGACATCACATCGATGTATGACTTAGTTTTCACCCTCGCACCAATTGACATTAGACTATTAGATAGTTTCACACTAAATATATGTTGATAATTCTTTTCTTATTAACTACCTCCTTGGTCCGGCAAGTAGCAACAAGGCTAGTTCTAACGCGTGCACTCGTTAAAAAGATTTCTAAACAAAAAAATTATCAATGCATGAAATAACACTATTCAAGAATTACTTAATTACTATTCATACTTTGTTAATCGCTTATGGTTCCCACAACCCTAGTTGTGGATTTAGTTACCCATAGTAATAAGAACACAATTCATATTTTTAGATGAAAAAATCATGAACTTACGTAATGAGAAGAATAAATCCAGAATATTAACTTGAATTTCAAAGTCAAAATCTTCAAAACGAACTTAGGAAATCAAGAATTGCTAAAATTGCAAGTTAATCTCCAAAGCCAAAATCTAGAATAAAAGTAATAAAGTCTAACCCCCAAATAAGAAGAAGAAAAGAACCCTAAAAAGTATCCTCTTATAATTATTTCTAAAATAATTATTTCTAAACTAATTATTTCTATGGGATATTTATAGAAAACCATAAATAAAATAATTGAGTCCAAATTAAGTTAGGAGTCCAAAACCAAAGGAATTGGATTTCTTTTTTTTTTTTGGCCGCGTGAGCTGTCCGTGTGAAAATTGAAACCGTCTCAAATTATAGATTTTGCCCCGCCATGCATCAATTGGCCATTGCCTTTAGAAATTGCCACGTGGCAGCTTATTCCTTCAACTTAAATTCTTTTGCAAATCGCAATTTGCATCAATATGCACATTATATATAAATATAATATTTTATTCACTTTAATCCATTAATCTATCTGCTTGATTTCCTTCTTCAAACTTCCATTTTTAATTTGTTTTAGCTCCAAATTTTTTAATTTTCCACCAATTTAATCTTACAAATAAAATATATTATTTAGCACAATGCATAAAATTTATGCTCAAAAAGAACAAATATAAATAATAAATATGAGGGAAATAATGATTAAAAATATGTATTTTGGCCTCACATCAACACCCTACACTTAAACTTTTGTTCGTCCTCGAGCAAACATTAAAGCTCATCAAAATAAGAATGTCATCACTTTGATTAATACAAATAATTAGGCCATATACCAATTTCAAATCATCAAGTAGACTTCTTAATCATTATGTAAGACATTCAAATAAACAACAAACTTCTAACCTCCTAACCTCAAGGAAAAACTTTGAACTTATCAAATTTAAGCTTGCTCACCTACTGTCATCAAAGAAAATTAATAAAATCACTTATCTGTCATGAAACAAGTGCCCTCACAAAAAGAAATAGTCCAAACACTCAATTCAAAAGATTGAATATAAATTAAGGACTTCATATCAAGAACAAGTCTCACACTCATAAATAAAATTCACATGCATGCACAAAGAACCATAGGCTTGCCCATTATGTATATCTCCACTAATTAAGCATGCTTGAATAGAATCAAATAGGACTTTAACGGGTTGTAATGTAGGCTAGGGGACGGGTAGGAAAACTATATAATAGTTACGTACACTGATTTAAGCACTTTGCAATTTTAGACTTCATCACCCATTATTTTGTTCTCTTTATTTTTAGCCCTCTCTTCAACATATATTTCACAAGTAATTCTCATCATCTCAAGAATGCTTCAATTTTTATTTTTTATTTTGCCATTTTAAAAAAAAAAGATTTCCTTCATAATAGCCACCCTCAACTTACGTATTTTACATGTGTTAAGATATACGATGTCCTTGGAAGGACCAGGGCCATTATCAAGGTAACTTTATTTTTCTCATGTTACATTTTTTTTTTCATGTCACATTTTTTTTTTCATGTCACATCCTTTCAAAGAGGGCTTTTAAGCACTTTGTTGATATCATTGATTACCTTTTCACTCAACCATCCCTTTTTCTCAGAATTGATAATTAGAATAAGTCTATGGTATAATGCTCAAGGAAGCAAGGTGCAAAAACTAGGGATTCAACAAAATAGTCAAGGGTAAAATATGGCTACCAACAAAAGGCTATAGGCTCAAAAGGGCTAACTATTGATAAAATATCTGAAAAGGCTAAAAATTTACCAGACAAATCAAAGAAAGCCTATTATCATCTCTTAAACAAAGCATCACTTTTTATTTCACTTCAGTAACATGCAAGGCAAGTTCTAGACTAAGATTATGCAAAACATGGAATAAACAAATTCTCACCACACATGGCACAAGTATCAATCAAGATGGATCAATTACACTTCTAAGAGAGACAAGATCATAACAAACTACAAAATAAAATAATATATATACAAAGTCACAACCATGAGCTTAGATGTCAAAGAGTCTACATTTTTTTTTCAAGCATTCACAAGAAAGTACTACTCAAAAATTAGGCCTAAATAGCAAGTATCACACCACTCAAAAGGGTCTTTTCTTTTCTCTAAAAAAGATTGAAAGAAAACTTATTCTTAAAAAAAATAAAAGACACTCGGTTCAAAGGGACTATCCTCAAGAAAAGCACCAAAAACAAAATCTAAGGAATCCATCCTAAAAAAGACTCAATAAAACAGTAAAAACTAGGAATTCATTCTTCCACCCCACACTTAAAAAAATGCTATGTCCTCAAAGCATTAAATAAAATTTAAAACAAGGGTTAGGAAAACTCTCTGAGGCCTTTAGGCCTAGCTAGTAGCATGTTCTCTTTATTTTTTCATCAAGGGGCATCACCCCACACTTAAGCTCAAACATGCTCCGTTGCTTCAAATTTTTTTTTTGGGTACTCAGACTTCCCCTAATCTGCAAAAAAAAAAAACCAAGACCAAAAGAAAAAAAGTGACACTAATAAAATAAAAATAAAATAAAATAAGAAGTTACACTACTAATTGGGCTGCCTCCCAATGAGCGCTTAATTTAACGTCGCAGCACGATACAAACATCTTAGTTACTCGGTTCCATCCCCTTGACCCTCTCTGATTGGAATATTATGTATCGTTAGATTTGCCATTTTTCTCAAAGACTTTCTTAGTTCAAGGTCGTAGGGGTCAAGGGTTTACCTTGACTCCGTGTACTTGGGATACACTAGAGTTGAAACCTATAGAAAACAAAAATAAACAAAAAACGTAAAATGGGGAAATAATTGACTAAAGTTCAATAATGTAGTTAAACTTAATTTAAAAGTCTTATTCCCCGGCAGCGGCGCCAAATTTGATACGCTTAAATTACACCTATCTAAAGAAGTGTAAGCGATCGTTATCAAGTAAAGAACCCAACTTGGAGGTTGGGATCGATCCCATGAGGAATATGATCTACACTTAAGTTCAACTTACAATTATATTCATTCAATCAACGTACTTCTGAAATAAATAATTAAAATGGGGGATTTGTGAAACGAATTCTGAAAGTTATGTGAACAATTAGTAAGCAAGATTCAAACTTTTGTTGTTATCAAGATGAGAGAGAAACTAGGGTGAACGTGTTCCCCATAATCTCATAATGCGGTAATCCTAGTAATAGTAATCATTTCCTAGTGTATTACATGCAAAGTGATAAGTTAGGTATCTCTAATTTCTTGGTCCGCCAACTAGAGAATTTCACCCCGCACCTTGGTCCTGCTACGTGTGTATAATTTACTAACCCTTACCTTTACCTCATATTAGACATCACATCGATGTATGGCTTAGTTTTCACCCTCGCACCAAATCGACATTAGACTATTAGATAGTATTACACTAAATCTATGTTGATAATTCTTTTCTTATTAACTACCTCCTTGGTCCAGCAAGTAGCAACAAGGCTAGTTCTAACGCGTGCACTCGTTAAAAAGACTTCTAAACGAAAGACTTATCAATGCATGCAATAACACTATTCAAAAATTACTTAATTACTATTCATACTTTGTTAATCACTCATGGTTCCCACAACCCTAGTTGTAGATTTAGTTACCCATAGTAGCAAGAACACAATTCATATTTTTTAGATGAAGAAATCATGAACTTACGTAATGAGAAGAATAATCCCAGAATCTTAACTTGAATTTCAAAGTCAAAATCTTCAAAACGAACTTAGGAAATCAAGAATTTCTACAATTGCAAGTTAATCTCCAAAGCCAAAAACTAGAATAAAAGTAATAAAGTATAACCCCCAAATACGAGAAGAAAACAACCCTAAAAAGTATCCTCCTATAATTCTTCCTAAAATAATTATTTCTATGCACTATTTGTAGAAAACTCTAAATAAAATAGTTGAGTCCAAATTAAGTTAGAAATCCAAAACCAAAAGGAATTGGATTCCTTTTTTTTTCGCCGCGTGAGCTGTCCGCGTAAAAGTTGAAAGCGCCTCAAAATATAGATTTTGCCCCGACATGCATCAATTGGCCATTGCCTTTAGAAATTGCCACGTAGCAACTTATTCCTTCAACTTAAATTCTTTTGCAATTCGCAATTTGCGTCAATATGCACCTTATATATAAATATAATATTTTATTCACTTTAGTCCGTTAAGCTGTCTGCTTGATTTCCTTCTTCAACCTTCTATTTTTAATTTGTTTTAGCTCTAAATTTTTTCATTTTCCCACCAATTTAATCCTACAAATAAAATATATTATTTAGCACAATCCATAAAATTTATGCTAAAAAGGGATAAATATAAATAATAACTATGAGGGAAATAATTAATAAAAATATGTATTTTGGCCTCACATCAACACACCCTCAACTTAAAATCGTTGTTTGTCCTTAAGCGACGCACTAAGACTCTAAACGACACTTTTATAGAATCAGGTAATTGAAGCACAAGCAATCACATGGCTCTCTATCCCAACTCTCTTTTCGAGTGCAAAATATGTTCTCTTAGACTCAACATGCTAATTTGTGCGGATCAAAGTATGACATAGATCGACCAATCAACTCACCACATACACTGTTCTACTATCACCAATGTACTAACTTTCTAACAATGTCACCAGTGCCCTTATTTCAAACCAAATCCCTTTTTTCACACAATAAATATGATTTTAAGTACAAGGATTCATTCAACATTCACACTCAGAAGTAACTTCAATTACAAGTAGTGCTTAATACCATAGGTTTGCCCTTATTTTCATTGCTTAGACTCTCCAACTAGGTTTTGGGATCACTTTAGGACTTTCTTGGCTTGTAACGTAGGCTCAGGGTCAGGTGGTACATTTGGATACTTTTAGTGACTTTTTGCCCTCCTTGACATTACATTAGTCTTTTCTACCTCTTTTTACCCTATTTTTGACATCCTACCTTGTTCTCCTTTTTCCCTTGATTCTTTTCCATCATTGATGTGACTTTCGACTTTGTAGCTCTTTTATTTTTCACTTTTCTTCTTTTTCTTGCTTTTTCTTCTTTTCTTTAGTTTTGCTCACTTTCTTTCGCACAAAGTCACATCCCTTTTTTTTTCTTTTCTTTTCTTTTACAACACCAAACTCTTTTCATACCAATTTTTTTAGGTTTTCCCTTTCATAGCCACCCTCAACTTAAGGAATTTCCATTAATTAAGGTGCACAATACCCGATGTTGGATTAGGGCCAAGATTGAGGTCACTTTTTGCATTAGCCACCCTCAACTTAGGCTTTTGGCCTAAGTTGAGGTGCACATGTCCAAGGAGGGACCGGGGCTAAAACAATAGATTATGGGAAGATAAGTTACGGGTTTAGAAAGAAATGGTCTCGTTTAGGCTCAAAACATTTGGATCAACGGGAGAATTCATTTTCATTTGGTCAGATTCTTTTAGGCATTTAGTGGACTATTCAGAACAATGGCCTATGATCACTTTCTAGCCTCTAGAGTAGATTATCTTCGCAGGACTAACCGGACAAGTTCTAGATTGGCACCACTTGTTTGAACAACCAACGATTCTCGCACACTTTTGGCACACAATTTCATTATCAGATTATTAGATTACCCAGTTCAAGTCTTTAGCTTAAGTCATGAAATTGAATTTGTCATTATCATGTCATACTTAGAGCCAACACATTCAACTTATTCTAGTCTACAAATTTTAGCACACATTTCAATATCTTTGGACGGGTATCATTTTTTCAACAAGTTCATGCCATCATGCTTATGCTATCATTCTTTCTCATGCTTCTACATATACAATCGTAAACATGTCGGTTCAACAAAAATTAAGCAGTCTCTTGGGGAAAAAGAACACAGGCAAGAAAACCCCAAGAGAGGATTATGAGTTGCGTTACTCAGACTTCACCCTATCACTCACAATCCGTTTACCCCACCCCTAACAAAAATCGGGGCAATTTTCCCCAATGCACACAAAAACCAGTAAAAATTAATGGATTTGGGTGAAGCAAACATGCGGCGCTTAGCGCCGAAGAATCATCAACAAGCGGGTGGGTCCGGTTTAGCTAGGGTTGGACTTACGAGACCACGCTTACGGTCCGTAGGTCGATCTACGGTCCGTGGATGGGGACCGTAGATCACCTTAACACTTTGTAAAATTTCACACTTACCTGGGATCTACGAACTCCCTTTACAGTCCGTAGAATGAACTACAGACCGTCGATGGGGTCCGTAGACCTCTATACCAGACTAGTTTCTGCAGATTTTGCCTTGCGCACCTGCACATGTAGCAACCATTAGGCCATTCTTTTTAGATTTTCTGGACACTTTTTAGACACGGACCCTATGTTATATCTAGACAACACTAACAAAGAAATTAAAGAACCTATCTAATTAAGTACAAAGACGTAATTAACCAAAGAAACTATTAGACATAAAACAAAACCTATAGTTGGCTAGATTGTACATCTTGTATTGCCTCCCAAGCAGCGCTTGATTTAACGTCGCGGCACGACGCAGGCCCCTTGATTACTCAGACTTCATCAAGATGCCATGCCTCTATCACTGTATTTACACTCTCAGAATTTCCCATGTAGCTCTTTATTCTCCATTGGCTGGCTTTGAACCTTGTCCCATTCCTTTTCTCGAGCTCAACCACTCCATGTGGGGACACTTGGGTCACTCTGAATGGTCTAGTACACTGGACTTAGATCTGCCCGAAAAACAGTACAATGTTGATTTATACAACAACACCAGATCACCAGGAGCTAGTTTGCGCTTTTTTGTCTTTTGAGCATGTCGCTTCTTCTCCATGTACAAGGCTACACCTAACTTCTCCTTACTAAACACTTCAACACCTCTTCCAAAAGTGTGAGTCACCACTGATACCAATTTAAGATCACTTGCCTGCTTCATAGACTTACAGACATTAAAGGTCACCTCTTCCTTATTTAGTCGGAACTTCATCTACCCTTTCTCCATATAGACTAAGGCACGTCTAGCAGCAAGGAACAGTCTCCCTAAGATGATGGGGACCTCAAAGTCAACCTCGCAATCAAGTATAACAAAGTCTGCCAGAAAAATGAATGACCCCACTTTCACAAGGACATCTTGAAGCACTCCAATGGGCTTCTTTACAATTGTATCAGCCATAAGTAAACGCATCGCAGTTGGTTTTAGAGCTCCTAAACCCAACTTCTTATAAATCGACAATGGCATCAAGTTAATGTTGGCGCCAAAATCAGACAAAGCTTTCGCAAAGTGCATCTTACCGATGGTGCATGGAATAGTGAAAGCTCCAAGATCCTCTCTCTTTTGTACCATTGACCTTGTAGAAATTGCACTACAATTCTGCAACCTCTCATCACTCTCAAAACTGACAACCCTCTTTTTGGTCACCAAGTCCTTCATGAACTTTGCATACCCAGTCATTTGCTCCTAAGCTTCTATCAAAGGGACATTAATGGAAAGTTGTTTCAACATAGTTATGAACCTCCGGTACTTTCCTTCTTCATCCTTCTGCACTAATGGGAAAGGAGGTGGAGGTCTAGGCATGGGAACAACCTTTTGGGCTATCTCCGCTTTCTTCTCTGTGGCATTTTTAGTCTCTTCGGTAACCTCAATCTCATCACCATCTGTTTCTACCACTTTTTCTACATCAGATGTCATGGGGGAGTCAAATAATCTGCTTTCCTCCACGAGTTGTGATTGTCATACAAGGACCATCATTCTTCGGAATCTGGATGGTGTTGCTGGAAGCGTGCCTGGTTGGCATGTATTCACAGTAGCAGACAACTGACTAAACTGCTGCTCAAGTTACTTTATCGACACTGCATGGGGATCAACTTTATGGACAATTTCGGACAACTCAATGCATATCTCTTTCACATTCTGATCAGTAGTGTCAAACTTCTTCGACATCTTTTACATCATCTCCTCAACGCACGACATACTACCCTCAGTTTCCCTATTACCAGGTTCCCAATTTTGAGAAGGAACATAAGGCCCAACCCAATCGTTTCTGTTGCCATAGTCGTTCCGATTGTAGTTGTTGTCGCGATTGTAGTTGCCATCCCGAACATATTGACCCTCTTGGTTGTAGTTGCCATAGTTCCAACTTTGATTTCCTTGACCCTGGCGCCAATTATCCGTATTGGAACCTTGGGCGTTTGATCAAAAACCCCCCATTTGATCATTCATCGCATAAGTATCCTCTTTATAGTAACATTCCTCAACCGGTGGTGGATTTATAGTCAAATAATTCACAATATTTACTTTCTCCGCACCTCTGCTCAAATGATTCAACACCAACCCTAGTTCAGTTCTCATCTATGCCATCTCCTCGCGAATCTCATCTGCAGGCTAGTTGTCTGTAGCTTGAACGACAAATGTGCTTCTCCCAGTGTCTGACTTTCTAGTGCTCCAAGCTTTATTATTTCGAGATATGTTCTTTATTTTCTCCGTAATTTATGCAAAAGTGCATTCACTGTATGAACCTCCCGCAATAGTATCGAGCACTGCCTTACCATTATCATCATGTCCTCGGTAGAAGTATTCCTTCAGCGACTCATCATCAATACGGTGATTCGGGACACCCCTCATAAAGGAAGTGAACCTATCCGAAGAACTACTCATAGACTCTCCAGGTAATGGTTCAAAGTTGTTAAGTTTATCCTTCTTGTTCAAATTCTTGGACACTGGAAAGAATCTTGCTAAAAACGCCTCTGTCAACTGATCCCATGTATAGATTGAGTTGTAAGGGAGTTCATTGAACCACACAGCAGCATTTCCGGTCAATGATAGGGGGAACACACGCAACCCAATGACGTTCATATACCAATTCGGTCGACCTATACAACTTTTGCAGATATGATTAAGTTTGGCTATGTGAGCATGTGGATCATGCGCTGGCAATCCCACAAACAAGCCCCTCGCTGTATGCATCTACATCAAGCTACTAGTAACTATAAATGTATGACCCTGAGGTAGAGGCGGTAGAACAAGAGGTCCATTAGAATCGGCATTATTAAGGTTGACCCTGAAATTTTCATGCAGACGTGGTCCTTGTGGTTCCTGTGCCCTCAGTGCATCTCCCAATCTATTATCAGTTTGAATCTGATTATTCTCATCACCAACCCTCGGAGGCTGCAACCCAACACCATCACCTAACTCTCCTCCGGTAGGATAAGCGGGCAGTCCTTGATTATTCATTCTCCGCAAAGTTCTATTCAGTTATGGATCGTAGGGAGTAAGTTGTTCTCCTTGACTCCGTGTACTTGGCATACACTAGAGTAGGAACCTGAGAGAGACAAAAACAAAAGAAAAAAGTAAAATTAGGAAATATTTGACTAAAGTTCAATAATATTTTTTCTCAAAAGTATTTATGATAACCTCCGTAATGAGTTAGGGAACCTTCACGTATACCCACACTATTTTTTTAACGCCCATTTCTGCATTTAAATGTTCTTTTTTAAGAATCACCAAAATTTCTCAATTTTTTGTGTGTATTGGTCCTTTTGTCTGGCGCTCGAAGCACCCAAAGATTTTTACTCAAAATTATTTTTGTGAACCTTCGTAATGACTTACAGAACCTTTACGTATACTCACACAAATTTTAATGCCATTTTTGCATTTACAAGTCTTTTATTAATTATCGCCCAAATTTTCCAATTTTTCTTGCGTATTAGCCCTTGGATCTGGCGCCTAGAGCACCCAAAAATTTGTTCTAAAGAAAATTAATAAGGACCTCTGTAATGAGTTGGGGAACATTCACGTATACTCACACCATTTTTTTATTGTCCATTTCCGCACTTAAAATTCCTTTTTTTAAGATTCGACAAAATTGCTTGATTTTTCCTATGTATTAGCCCATGGATCTAGCGCCCAGAGCACCCAAAATATTTTCTCAAAAAACATTATGAGTACTTCTGTAATGAGTTGGAGAACCTTCACATATACTCACACCATTTTTAGCTCCCATTTCCGCATTTACAAGCCCATTTTTAAGAATCACCCAAATTCCCCAATTTTTTTGTGTGTATTAGCCCATGGATCTGGAGCCCGGAGCACCCAATTTTTTCTCTCTCTAAAACCATTATGAGAACTTTCTTCATGAGTTGGGTAACCTTCACGTATACTTATACCATTTAGTTAATGCCCATTTCCACATTTAAAAGCCCTTCTTTAAGAATCACAAATATTCCTCGATTTTTTCGTGTGTATTAGCCGATGGATATGGCGCCCAAAGCACCCAAAGATTTCTTCTCAAAAACATTATGGTACCTCCATAATGAGTTGGGGAACCTTCACATACACTCGCACCATTTTTTAACTCCATTTCAGCATTTGTAAGACCTTTTTTAAGAATCGCCAAAATTTCCCAATTTTTCGTATGTATTATCCAATGGATCTGGCACCCGAAGAACCCAAAATTGCTTCCTCAAAAACCTTTATGAGTACCTCCAGAATGATTTGGAGAACCTTCACGTATACTCACAGTATTTTTTAACGCTCATTTTCACATTTACAAACCCTTTTTTAAAAATCACCAAAATTACCCGATTTGTCATGCGTATTAGCCTATGGATCTAGCGCCCGGAGCACCCAATTTTTTTTGTCAAAAAGCTTTATGAGGACCTCCGTAACAAGTTGGGAAACTTTCACGTATACTTACACCATTTTTTAACACACAATTCTGTATTTACAAGCCCTTTTTAAAGAATAGCCCAAATTCCCCGATTTTTCGTGTGTATTTAGCCCATGAATTTGGCGCCTGGAGCACCCAATTTTTTTTCTCAAAAAGCTTTATGAGGACCTCTGTAATGAGTTGGGGAACCTTCACGTAATCTCACACCATTTTTAACGCCTATTTCCGCATTTACAAGATCTTTTTTAAGAATTGCCCAAATTCCCTGATTTTTCGTGTGTATTAGTAGCCCATGGATCAAGCACCAGGACCACCCTAAATTCTTTTCTCAAAAAACTTTATGAGGACCTCGGTAATAAGTTGGGAAACATTCTTGTATATGTACACCATTTTTAACACCCATTTCCGCATTTAAAAGCCCCTTTTTAAGAATATCCCAAATTCCTCGATTTTTCATATGTATGCCCACGTATCTGGCGCCCGGAGCACCCAACATATTTTTCTCAAAAAGCTTTATAAGGACCTCCATAATGAGTTGGGGAACCTTCAGGTATACTCACACAATTTTTTAACGTCCATTTCCATCTTTACATGCCCTTTTTGGAGAATTGCTCAAATTCCCCAATTTTGAGTGTGTATTAACCCACGAATCTAGCGCACGGAGCACTCAAAAAGTTTTTTCTGTCAAAAAATATTATGATGACCTCCGTAACTAGTTGAGGAACCTTCACATATACTCGCACAATATTTTTAATGGCCATTTCCGCATTTACAAGGCCTTTTTTAAAAGTCGCCCAAATTCTCTGATTTTTTGTTTGTATTAGCTCATTGATTTCGTGCCCAAAGCACCCAAATTTTTTTTCTCGAAAAACATTATGAGGAACTCCGTAAAAAGTTGGGGAACATTCACGTATACTCACACCATTTTCATAACACTCATTTTCGCATTTACAAGCCATTTTTTAGAATAGCCTAAATTACCCAATTTTTTGTGTCTATTAGCCCATGGATCAGGTGGCCGTTGCACCAAAAAAAATTTCAAAAACACTTTGTGAGGACCTTTGTAATGAGTTGAGGAACATTCACATATACTCTCACAATTTATTAATGCACATTTCTGCATTTACAAGTCCTTTTTTAAGAATCGCAAAAATCCTCAATTTTTCGTGTATTAGCCCAAGGATTTGGTGCCCGGAGCACCCAAATTTTTTTTTCTCAAAAAGCTTTATGAGGACCTCTGTAATGAGTTGGGTAACCTTCACGAACAGTCACACTATTTTTAACTCCCATTTCCGCATTTACAAGCCATTTTTTAAGAATCGCCCAAACACCCTAATTTTTCGTGTGTATTAGCCCATGGATCTGGCGCCAGAGAATCCAAATTTTTTTTATCAAAAAATTGTATGACGGCCTATGTAATGAGCTGGAGAACCTTTACGTATATTTACACCATTTTTAACTCCCAATTTTTTTTGTGTATTAGCGCATGGATCTAGCGCCCAGAGCACCCAAAAAAGTTTTCTCAAAAAACTTTATTTGGACTTCCTTAGTGAGTTGGGGAACCTTCATGTATATTCACACCATTTTTAACGCTCATTTCCGCATTTACAAGCCCTTTTTTAAGAATCGCCCCAATTTTGTGATTTTTCGTGTGTAATAGCCCATTGATTTGGCGCCCAAAGTACCCAAATTTGTTTTCTCAAAATTCTTTATAACGACCTTAGTAATGAGTTGGGGAATCCTCACGTATACTCACACCATTTTATTGACGCCATTTCCGCATTTACAAGGCCTTTTTTAAGAATCACCCAAAATTCCTCAATTATTTCATATGTATTAGCCCATGGATCTGGCGGCCGGAACTCGCTTATAAGAAAGACTCTCCTTAACTCCCTTGGTTGAGTCCACTAGTTGAACACCTAATCGAGCCAATCAATGAACATCTCGAATCAACTCTCCTTAACTCCCTTGGTGGAATCCACTAGTTGAACACCTAATCGAGCCAATCAATGAACATCTCAAACCAACTCTTTCTTTTCTTCTTCAATAAGAGCAACACTACCAATAGATAATCGACTAAGAGCATCCGTTACCACATTAGCTTTACCGGGGTGATAATGAACACTCATGTCATAATCTTTCAATAACTCAGCCGACCTTTTTTGTGGAAGATTTAGATCTTTCTAATTAAACACATATTGCGAACTCTTGTGGTCAGTAAACACATCTACATGTGCTCCATACAAATAGCGTCTCCAAATCTTTAAGGCAAAAACGATTACCGTTAACTCAAGGTCGTGAGTAAGATAATTCTTCTCATGGATTTTAAGTTGCTTTGAATCATAGGCAATAATTTTCCCATTTTGCATAAGTACACACCCTAGCCTAATTCTCGAGGCATCACAATAAACCAAAAAACCATATGTCCCTTCTAGTAAAGTCAACACCGGAGTGGAAGTAAGTCTATCTTTCAACTCTTCTTACACACTTCGGACCATATGAACTTAGCCTTCTTTTGAGTCAAAGCTGTCAAAGGAGAGGAAATTGAAGAGAAACCCTCCACAAACCTTCTACAGTAACCGGCTAAACCCAAGAAACTTCTAATATCCAAAGGAGTTAGAGGTCTAGGCCAACTCTTGACGCATCCATCTTCTTAGGATCTACCTCAAGACCCTTACTTGAAACAATATGACCAAGGAAAGATATACACCTTAACCAAATTCACATTTGCTTAACTTTGCAAAGAGTTGTTGGTCCTTAAGAATTTGCAACACGATCCTCAAATGATCAATATGCTCATCCTCACTCCTTGAGAAGATCAAATTATCATCAATGAACACAATCATAAACATGTCAAGGTATTGTCTAAACACCGTATTTATCAAATCCATAAATGTTGCCATAGCATTAGTCAACCGAAAGGACATTACCACAAACTCATAATGTCCATACCGAGTTTGAAAATCCATCTTTGGAATGTAATCATCTTTCACCCTCAATTGATGATAACCCAATCGGAGATCAATCTTAGAGAAATAACTTGCTCCTTGAAGTTGGTCAAATAAATCATCTATCCTTGGAAGAGAATTCTTATTCTTAATGGTCACCTTGTTCAACTGTCGATAATCGATACACATACGAAGAGAACAATCTTTCTTTATAACAAACAACACTGAAGTACCCCATGGAGAGATACTCGCCCGTATGAAACCCTTATCTAACAAATCTTTCAATTGTTCTTTCAACTTCTTAAGTTCTGCCGGAGCCATATGGTAAGGAGTAATAGAAATAGGTTGCGTATCTGGGAGAAGATCAATACCGAAGTCTATTTCCCGCTTGGGAGGAATACTGGGTAAGTCATCTAGGAACACTTCTGAAAACTCATTAACAACGGAGACCGACTCGAAAGTAGGGGTTTCGGAATCCACATCCCTCACCCTAACTAGATAGTATATGCAACCCTTAGAAATCAACTTTCTAGCTTTAAGATAAGAGACAAACTGACCCTTAGGCATAGAATTTCCCCCCTTCCACTCTAGGACAAGCTCATTTGGAAACTGAAACTTGACTACACGAGTTATACAATCAATAGAAGTATAACATGAGTGCATCCAATCCATACCCAAGATAACATCAAAATCTAGCATATCAAGCTCTACCAAGTCAACAAGAGTAACTATATGGGACAAGGAAATGGGACACTTTCTATAGACCCTTTTAGCCACAATAGAATCACCAACAGGAGTAGATACATAAAAAGGTTCTAACAACATATTCGGAAGAACATCAAACCTCATAGCCACATATGGCATCACAAAAGACAAGGTAGCACCGGGATCAAGTAAAGCATAAGCATCAAGTTGGAAAACTTTCAACATACCGGTAACCACATCGGGAGAACCCTATTGTCCTATGGGGGCACATAGTTAAATGATACAGATATTTCTACTAGAAACCTGCCTTTACTAACGGGGGAGTTTCCATCTCATGAGATTTCTCTAGAAACTTGGCCTCTATTACGACAGAGCTTACATCCCATTATCAATATTCTCTCGGTGCTAAGCATAAATGCCACAAAATAGTCATTTCTTACTTGACCTCATTATTCATGGAAAGGTGCCCATGGACAACCAATCCAAGCTAGTTTCATTAAGATAGTTCTTACTCTTTGATTCAATTAGGTGAGAAATCCTTTCAACGTAAGAATTATTTCTATGTGAGAAAACCTTTCACATCATGGTAGTATGTGTTTATGAGAACATCCTTTCAGAACCCAACATCATCATTGGTACTTTACTTTCAAAGCACTTTAAAACATTTGCATAGTTTTCGTAAGAAAATGCATAAGTCCATAATTTACCTCTTGAGGTTCAAAACCCACTTTCAATCATCAACACTAAGAAAAAATAGGTAAGATATGGATTTCATCATAAATACATGTAAAGCTTGCAATACATGTTTGATTTCATAATACTTTTTCTTTATACTTAAAATCCTACATCATATGACTCATAACTTGAAAACATGGGGATTACATGGGCTCATGGGGAAATCATCATAAAATCATAGTATTTCATTAATTCATGCATAAGAGATCATAATTCAATCATTTAAATCAATAATGCAAAGGACCCATGACAATTGAAGAAAACCCTAATTCAATTGGGGATTTCTAAATTTGAAAATAGAGGAATTTGAGAACTCCATGAATGCAAGGAATCCATGGATGAAACTACCATACCATGAATCTAAAAGCTAGCCTTCGATGGAGGAATTGAGACCTTGCCTTTAAACCCTAGGTTGAATCTTCTTCTTCAAGTTTCTAGAGAGAAATATTTTGGAAAGGAGATTTGGTTTTCTTTTGTGTTTTTGGGAGAATGAAGTGAATGGGCTAATTTGGGGGTTGAAAATACTTATATAGGGGTCTTAGGAAAGGATAAAAACACGTAAATGGGAACTAATTAATTAGGAAAAGACCCCATTGCCCCTGAACCTAACTGTCAGCTACCACTGACCTACTGATTAACGTATTAGGACACTTCATCTAATACTAAGTGTCAACGATCGTTATGTAGTAATATAACCCAACTAAGTGAGTTCGGGTCATGTCCCTAGGGAGTGGTTTGTAATTGATAATTAATAGGCAAGTAAAAATATGCTCAAGTTAATCATAGCTAAAAAAAATTGCTAATAAAAGCATGGTTCAAATTTGGGGTGACACAAGTGTCAAATATCAAGGGGATTTGGTTTCAACTATCAGCTACAACAGCAAATAACACAAAAATAGCAAGTGTAGAGACGGTTTCTTGGGATGTGATTGGATTATGGGACAATGTAAACAACTGGGTAATTGCATTTAATAGTAAACAATTGTAAATGAGTGATTAAGCTAGACTTTCGTGGGGATAAACTTTCTCTCGAACAATTAACCCCGAATCAAATTGGTTTCTCTTGAACACCAATAAATAGCAATTAAGCACAACCTTCGCTTTAGTCCATTCACTCTCTCGAGTTGAATGTGTGGAAAAAGGTTTAGGGTTCACTCTCTTTAGCTGAACCCAAAGCAACCCAATACCCACCGACCATCGATTCAGTAATTTTGGTTTTAAAACCTTTCTCTCGAGCAAACCAAAAACATAAAGTTAAGACTGCATTTGCAACTACAACCCATTAAATTCAATCACAATTACTGAAAAAAATTACCTTTAAACAACATATAAACTATTAATTAACAATACCCAGCAGTTAAATCAACCCATAATCACATAATCACATAATCACACAATCATACCCCAAGAATTGGGGATTTAGCTAGACATAGTAAAAAGGTAGAAATCGTTACCAAATTGTGTTTCCATCAACTAGGTAAGGTTAATATTGTCTTTATAGATGTCTAAGATGAAGAATCTTCAACACCCACTTCCAATTTCTTAGAAATGGAAATCTTCAAATCTTCAGAGTTAAGGAGAAATGTCTCTAAACTCAGTTCTAAGCTCTCAAACTTGAAACTAAATAATAACACTGATAAAAACTAAACTGCCTACTAAACTAAAAATTTAAAAACGTATTTCTAGTTGCCCAAAAATGTGTTGCGAAGGACCATTCGGCGCAATAAGTCGGGATCGCCGATCCACTCGACGATCCGCCCTTTGGTCAATTTCATCCCCTTTTTGCTTTAGCCTTCAGCTTCTTCAGGTTTTGTACTTTGGGTGATATGGCACTGCATCGCGGAACCGTTCAGTGACTTGCCAATTGCTCCTTTCTATTGCCGACTTGATTTTCTCCTTCAGGGCTTGACACACTGGAACATTAAGCGAGATTATGGCCATTCGGCAACACGGCCAATATGTTAGGCGATCTTCAGGCTTTCTTTTCTTTGTTCTTTCAACTGCCTGGTTCGTTTTTGCTCAATAGTGTCCATGCTTTGTTCCTCAATCCAAATACCTGAAATTCAAGGATTTACATCAGTTATTGGCACAAAATATGCATTTGAGGACACTAAATCTATTAAAATGAAGCCCTAAATGAGTCCAAATCGTGGACTCATCAACACCCCCAACTTAAACTTTTGTTTGTCCTCAAGTAAAACTCAAGTTCAGCAGTTGAAAAATGATATCTCAAACAGTGCTACGCAAGACTCAATCATGAATGCACATAAAAAGACTCAACTTACTCATGCAATGATCAATTGTGCACTCAAAGATTCAAGTTGTGACTCACCATTATCAAAGAGTCTCAAGCTCACAATACTTGCTTCAAATGCAAGTTCAAGCTCAACAAAGGTACTCAAATGCCCTCACACAAAGAATGATTCCATAATAACACACAAGGATGACAATTTAAAGCTCCGGAATCAAATGTGACATTCACACTAACAAAGAGGAACATGATGCATGATTTTATCCATAGGTTTGCCCGTATTTTCCAATCAACCCTTGTTTCAGCTCACTCAAGATCAGAAAGGTCTTTTCAAGGCTTGTAATGGGGCTGAGTGCAAAGGTATGGTCAATTAGACTTAGTGACTTATATCCTCATGAAATGTGGTGTGCACAGCACTTCCTTTCCTCTTCTTTATCATTCTCATAATGTCACCCATTATTCACTTTCCATGGACTGTTGGAAACCACATTTTCTTTGTATTTTCACAACTTTATTCCACAACTTTTTCATTCGTTTCTTATTTTTCTCTTTTTTTTTTATATGGAGGGGTTCCATTTTTCTCAAAACCATGGGTCAAAGGGGACTTTCTTGCACTTTTTGATCTACCTTCTCTTTTCACCACACCCCCAACTTAGGCTTGTGGCCTAAGTTGACTATTCACACAAACCACAAATCACTACGATTATGGGTAATGTGTCAAGAAAGGTCACAATTTCATCAAGTTTCTTCCAAGAAAAGGCTAAGGCTCAAAGGGTGTTCAGACGGGGTTCACACACTCACGGTATAATGTCAAATTGTTTCACACTCTTCAAAGCTGCCTAAGATCATATCAAGAGATTGCATCACTTAGTAAACCTGACTAACGGGGCAAATTCTAGGTGTCATCACACATGGATCACGGTAAGCTCATCACACAAGGCATTACCACCAATGTCAAACAAGACTCCACACTTTCCCTAGTGTGCAATGTTCATCACAAGAGACTCAATTCGATACTTGGTTAGTCACAACGAGATGCAAAGAGTTCACATATTGTCTATGCAACTTCATTTGGCCTCATCGTAGCTGCACATTCATTTTTGTTCGATTATGAGCACTATTCAAGTCATCGGTATTGATCAAACTGATACTCAAATTTACAAGAGAACAGCCACATTTAACACAAACAAGAGGCGGCACAATTTTTTTCGAAGGGTCCAAAAATCATTTACAATTCAAAACAAGGAGCCACAAGCTCAATCATCCACAAAAACTGTGTAACACACAATTCAAAACTCAAAACCCAAATATATACACAAAATAAGAGAGTCACAAAAAACACAAAAGGTGGGCCTCACCCCACCACAAATAAAATCATTTGTCCTCAAATGCAAACAAAAATATCCAAAAGTTGAAATAAAGTAAGACAGAGAGGGAGGTAAAGAAGGGGTCCTGTCTACACAGTCGCTCCATCTATCTAGGCATCAGTGCCCGGTGCATCAGTCTGATCTTGGGCATCAGTTCTAGGATTAGTGCTCTGATCTCGGGCCTCAGTACCCGGAGTCACCTCAGAAGGAATAGCAGCTGCACTAGGATTAGCCAAGGGTGTATCTGCCAAAGAAGCCTACACAACTGCATCTACCATGGCCTCCTCGGTCTCAGTAAGGCCGTCATATGAAGCTTCCTCAGCCACCTCGAGCATCTCCTCATCAGTCTCCGCCTCAGACTCAGGATCAACTGCCTCCTCAACTCTAACCTCATTTTCGGTGGTAGCCAGAGGCATATCTGGTGCATCTGGGATCTCCACCATCCCAAAGATCATGAATATGTCAGTGGACTTCAGTTGATGCACATCGCTCCTTAACACAGCAATAGCGCCTTTAAGGTCGTCACCTCGTAGGTGGCCCCTTGGCCACACTCACACACCGTTATCCTTGTCGTGAGGGCATCAATGACAGCGCTCAATGGTGTCATAGCATCAGCCAGGGCAGTCTGAATCATGCTCAGAATGGAGGCCTCTAGTCCGGCGTCCCGACGATCAGAAGAATGGGCAAGCTGCCCCATCCAGAGTAATGAAGCCTCAATGAGCAGGGTTCGGGAAACAGCAGCAACAACAGGTCTAGGAGGCAGTGCATCAGCAAAAGAACCTGGAGTGTTAGAAGGTACAATACAAGGAGTACCTGAAGACCCATGGGCCGAAATAGGCAACGATGCCTCAGCAGGTAGTGAGTTTGTGTCTACGACCGGGGAAGAGTCCACCGGGGTTGCCTTCTTCTTCTTTCCGCCTCATCCTTCATATATTCTGGTTCGATCCTCTAGATATCAGTAAAGGATGTGGGAATCACTTCCATATCTTATTTTCATCTCTCAGAACTCGAGCCCGTCTGCATAGCTCGGTGATCAACAATGGGAAGGGAAGTGAGGTCTGGCGCTGCTTGGCCCTCATGACTATCTCATGTGCTATAATCATCCCTAGATTTGGCGTCGTCCCATTAATGATGTAGCTTAGGCAGAATTCTTTGGCAAGGCGGAGAATAGACTCATTTTAGGAGGGCAAGATCGTGTTGCTGATGAAGCCAAACCAATACTCGCTGCTACATTTAAATCTTTCTTTTCTATTGGAGCCCCTGCCTCCAACCACTTCGGAGTGCCAACAAATATCAATGGAGCTAACCACTTCTTTATATTGTCCAACATCTTTGTCCTGATCATATGCAGGCAGTGATACGCTCAAATTACCCCTTCCTAAAGAAGTATAACCAATCGTTATCGAGTAAAGAACCCAACTTGGAGGTTGGGGTCAATCCCACGAGGAAAATGGTTTACACTTAAACTTAACTTACAATTATATTCGTTTAGTCAACGTATTTCTGAGACAAGTAAGTAAAAGGGGGGGGGGGGGG
>JAJOOH010003023.1:0-39489 GCA_029582605.1 Solanum gracilifrons
CACTCAACGACAATTAATCACACAAAAAATTTTAAAATGGAAGAAGAAGAAGAAGAAGAAGAAGAAGAAGAAGAAGAAGAAGAAGAAGAAGA
This sequence comes from Solanum gracilifrons, assembly GCA_029582605.1. NCBI lineage: Eukaryota > Viridiplantae > Streptophyta > Magnoliopsida > Solanales > Solanaceae > Solanum > Solanum gracilifrons. The sequence goes on from JAJOOH010003023.1 coordinate 93, forward strand.
AGAAGAAGAAGAAGAAGATTAGAAGATTAAAAATATTGTGGTTGAAAAGTGAGAGGAAACCCCTCTATTTATAGTCAACAAAGAGTAGCATGAACAAGTGTTTTTTGTGTCTCATCTGAAAAGTCATGACCTTTCCGAGAAGTCACAACTCTTTTAAAAAGTCACAACTTGTTGAAAAAGTCACAACTCTTTGGAGAAGTCACAACTCTTTGGAAAAGTCCTAACTCATAGAAAAATCACAACCCTTTGAAAAATATCACAACTTATTAGAAAAGTCACAACTCATCAAAAAAGTCACAACCTAAGTTAGGGTTATTATAGTTATTTAACATTCAAGTTAGAAATTCATGTTTTTAAAGTAATATAGATATAGATAGATAGAAAAAGATGCAAGGATGACTCTGATACCAATTGTTGGAAAACTATTTGTATAGCGGAAGCATATCAGAATCATTTTGCTTAAATGAATAACAGACAAAACGTAGTTTATGCTAGAATGCATAAACTTTATGAAAATTTAATTCAAGATTTACATCTTGAAGCGTGAGCAGATACCTTCAAGCTAATCCACAAGCAAGTCGATAAGCTAAAACCTTCAAATGAATCCACAATCTAGTCGACAAACTAGACCACATTTCTGCGGTCTTTTACAATGATCCCAAATTCAATTCAAAACTCTCAATACTTGGGTGGGCAAGTATCAAAATATCAAACTTCTCTTTATTCAAGCGTTAGAAGAACCCATATTTATAGAGATTTCTTTCTAATACAGGGAGGAGGAGAAACACACATTATTTCCTTAGAATAGAAAAAGACATGTATTTCTTCCTTTCCTTAGAATAGAAAAATACATGTACTTCTCCCTTTCCTTAGAATAGAGAAAGAAATATACTTCTCCCTTTCCTTAAAATAGAGAAAGACACATACTTCTCTCTTTTCCCCTTAGAATAGATTATGAGTTCTAGTTAAATATGGGCATGGTAGGGACCACTTAATTAATTACTAAAACTTTCCATTATGGAAATAATTCTAAATAATTAATTTGAATAATTCTTACCATAACAAATTACAAATAATCTCACTCGAAATTCGAAATTACACACCTCTATTTATATTTCAAAATTTCCTATTAAACACATAGGTAATTCCCCGTGTTAAAATTACAGATACTAATCAATAAAGTAAATTTCTAACGAATTTATTTCAATGATAAATTTCCTTTAGAGCACTACTTAACTTATTTCCGGTGTCGGATTCATAATCCACTTGCAAGGTTTGACACGGTGAAAACTTATAACCTTCTCAAAAAGGCATATAATCAATCTCTAGATCGTGACATAGATTCTGTCATATAATTTATTAATTCACCAATATATATTATCATCATCCAATCTACCAGACATATTAACCCATCTTAGAATCTCATCTTTTAAAAAATAAAAATGATAATTAACATATACAGATCATAATAGGTATAGCAGAATTAAGAATTTGAGTACATTTAATATTGTAGAGAATATACTTTTGCCAGTCAATCTAAACCAAGTATCTCTACTCGGTTTCGTCCAATACATACACAATACACTAGAACTAGTAGTTTGAATTGTATCATTCTCATAATCAAGATAAACTACATATAATCTTGTGCTACAATAGTACTGCTGACATGTCCAATTTCCATCGTAGATTGTGAACAAAATACTTTATACTTATAAGAACCGATGATTATGCTCTGTGTATAAGCTCAAACTCTAAACACTAAATCATCTACTATATAAGTAAACATACACTATAAACGAAAATATGATCTATAAAAATAAATAAATAATTGTTGTATAATAAATACTCTATCTAAATACATGGTTAATAGTATATATCCCAACAAACACTTCTCCTGAAATAGTGGGCTCCTCTGTTATGTTCCTACATTAAAAATTTGAAGTACTCAAATTGGAGCTGAGGAATATTGGAGGCAGGATAAGTATCATTCTATTTGAAAATGTGAGATTCCATCTTGAGAACCGATGAGGGAATCATATTTACAAGAAATGTAGAAGTCAAGAATGCATCAACCCACAATTAAAGAGGTAACTTAAATGAAACAATAGAGTTAAAATAGTCTCCATGATATGTCTATGTTTCCTTTCCGCAACTCCATTTTGTCTAGGAGTATTTGGGAACAACATTTTTCCCACAATTTTCAACATGAGTAATAAATTCAGCTTTAGAAAACTCACCCCCTCCATCACATTGAAACACTTTAATCCTCTTTGAAAATTGGCTTTCTACTATTTTCTGAAACTTAACAAACACTTCAAATACTTCAGATTTCCTTTTCGAAGGGTACAACCAAGTGTGCCTAGTATGATCATCAACAAAATTGACGTAATATTTCATATTTTGAGACAATTCAATTGATGCAGGTCCCCATATATCACAATGAAGTTTCAACAAGGGTTCATTCTTAGTCTTATTTCTCAGAAGGTATATTACAATCTTTATGACCTATTTGACAACTTACACATACACTCGGAGTTTTATTCCAACATGTGCTATTGACTCACTTATTACTACTCAAGAAATTTTTATTTCATTATTTTATGTACTTCCAATATGTTTTATGTTGAGCTTATAACCATTGCCAACAACAAGTCTATCAGGACCTTTATAAGATTGAAGGTTGGACAGGTTACCTGTAGATTTATCATATGGTGTTGTTCTCATCCTCTATGTCCTGTAAGTTTACTGCAGCTAGAACTCGAGGAATATCATCATATGCTTGATAAGATAAATTCATAGAAAGATTCAGTGTGACAAATAGTTGGATGAAATCCTCTACCTGTCATGCCCGGAGCCTACACCCTGGGCGGGACCGGCACTCGACGACCATTGATGGCCCCAAGCGAACCCTTGGCCTGGCTTACTTAACTCAGTGGAAAATTTAACTCAACAGAATATCTCCATGCAATGAAAGGTCATAAAACTACCTAACTGATGAAAACTGGCAATAAAGGCAACTCGTGTCTCAAAATAAAATATTTATAAATATATATAGATGAGAAACTCAATACTAACTGACTGACTGTCTATGAAGCCTCTATAACACTGATATGGATGTTGGGACAGACCCCGCAACATCCTAATAAAGCAAAACTAGGAACACAAAATAACATAGTTCTCCGGAAGGCAAGAAGGCTCACCACTGACTCTGGAGTGCTCAGCTGGATCAACGGCGTGCTGGATGGTGATCCTGGGTACCTGCGTCTGCATCATCATAAGATGCAGGCCAACTGGCATCAGTACATTGAATGTACGAGTATGCGAGCTGGAAAGCTAAACAACAACTTAAGCTTGAAAGGAGTACAAAGGAACACTTACCTTGGCTCTGTTCGACTAATGAATAATCGAACTCAATATAAAGTAATAAGACACATGCAATATATATAAAGCTTATAAAACAGTGTAAACAACTTAGTTCGTTAAGGATAAAACAATAACAAACTCAACTTTACTTATATAATAGTAATATAACATTAGTTGGAGGTTCTTTAACCGACAACCACCACTATGAGCCCTAGTGATGATACAATGTTTTACCTCACGCTGCTCAAGGACCATCCTATACCTTGCCATGATATAGGACCTTACTTAACTTAGTGGATCTACTAGCTTAACTTACGTGATCATCTAAAAAGAATGACCCATTAGATCCCATGTTGGCTACATGGTTCTTATGGAAAGTTGAGTTGATATGAACTCCCGTCCCCAATTCGGTGCTCAATACTACTCCCAAAAATACTTTAACTCAGAAGTGTTTTAAACACATCTTTCTTTAGTTTGAGATAATTGCTCAAAACTTTGCCCAAAGGCTTTCTTGGAAAACATAGCTCCTTCTCACTCAAATGTAAAAAAAAAACATTTATAAACTTCTTTGGGAATACTTAGTTCCCTGATAACTTTTGAGAAATTAACTCAACTCTATACTCTTGGCTTAACTTGAAACTTGAGCCTTAAAACGAAATTAAAACGTTCAATAAAGACTCTTGAAAAACTTTAAAGACTAGCTTTGACTTGGTTTTTAACTTGTAGACTTGCCTCTAACTTCACTTGACTTTGATCCTAACTTTCCTCGAATTGGATTATGGATTCAAGGGTAATGATCTCATGTTTATGGATGAGTTTGTGATGTTTAGATGTACCTTAGAGTGTTGAAATCAACTAGAAAACATAGGTACATTACCAAGGAATATGTATGAAAAAGTGGGGAAGGAATGAGGAGGATTGTAGTCCTTGGCGCTTTGAGAGGCGCGGGGCGCCAACCCTCAAGTTTCAGAAGGCCTGCTGGACGCCCTGCATGGCGCGGCGCCCCAATGTGGGAACTTCAGAGCCCCTTTTGGGGCGCGCTGGCTGGCGCGACTCCCCAGTCTTTTCTCAGAATTAAAACAAGTATGACGTGTGGGGGAATGAACCAACCCAACACTATGATCTCACATACCTTATTAGGGATCACCCCCGACGAAAACCACGATGATCTTGACGAACTTTGCTTTTTCTTCACTTTCTCCTCTTCTTTCTCTCTTCACTCACAACCCTAACTCTCACTTTTAAAAGGGAAAAACTGAATTAAAATCAGTCTAGACCCTTAATATAACCAAAAGAAATGGTTAGGGAAAAGACCAAAATACCCTTACAAATTCGAACTAAACTGCCTTGTGCCAACAACCCAACTTTCAAAGGGTATAACTCACTCATACGAACTCGAAATCCAGTAAACTTGGCGGAGTTGGAAAGATCATTCCAAGGGATTTCCAAAAATAACTGGAAATACACCTAACTCCTCTTGATCTAGGAGTTATGACCGTGTGAAGTTGACCAAAAACTCATTTATTTCCCATACTTAACTAAATTTCAAGATTTGAATTCTTTCCAAAAATGACTATTTCCAATTACAAGCTTTTTCATAGCTATTTCAAATTGCACGATGTTACACTACCACTAAAGCAGAGGCTACCCCTTTGTCGATTAGATCCACCACAACCTCGCTAAACTTTTGAGCTCGAAAAGCCATATTGTGATTTGGTTGAGTATCTTCCACCATATCATAGTTGTGAATCATATTAGTCGGAGTAAGCTCATTCCCTTTAGTAAACCACTGCATGTACAAAGCCAAAACATCGTCCTTTCTTGGGAAAATTTGGACAACACCTCTTGCCCCTTTCACCCATTTCACCTTGTGGGAGAAACAATTTAACGTCTTATTAATATCATGGTCGCCTATCTTGCACTCTCCACTGATTTAGAACTAGAATCTAAGTCAATGACTATTCCTGATTCTGACTTCCACAATTTTTGCAAGGAGAGAGTGGAAAAATCTTTTGATGGTAATCAAATCTGGGCTGCTTATGATGACGATGATTGCATGTCATGCAATTATTCTCTAATTCACTATGTCATATCTAAAATCTATTTAAAGTGAATTTAGCTAGTTGAACTACAAAAATAACTCTTGAACTTGACCCAATTAATTGGGTTGGTTATGGCATTCTCAAGACTAGTGGAGATTTCAGGATAGGCAAACATGATATCAATAAGACGTTCAATTCTTTCTCCCACAAGGTCAAGTGGGTGAATGGGGCTGGAGGTGCAATCCAATTTTCCCCATAAGGGTGGATGTTTGGTCTTTGTACATGCATTGGTCTTCTAAATGGAATGAGCTAACTTCAAATAATATGATACACAACTATAATATGGTGAAAGATACTCAACCAAATCACAATATTGCTTTTCAAGCTCAAAAGTTTAGTCGAGGTTGTAGTCTATCTAATTGAAAAAAGGGAAGATTCTCCTCTAGATATTGAAGATTATCTCCCTTTGATTCAACCAACAAATTGAGCAATACTCCACCACCTGGTTATTGCATGAAGTTTATTCACATAAATACTGTAGAGAAGATTTTTCTTTGACTCTTCAAACCCTACAATACAATCATTACAAAATGCAAGTTAACAAAAGCTACAAATGAGAAACCTAAAAATAATATCATAATATAAAAGGCGTACTAGTAAATAGCAATACAAAGTACGTAACAACAACCTAAAAAAAAGGCAATGCAGATAAGTTTGGATTTCATGAATTAATGCACTATCCGATTTCTAAGCTTTTTGTTAAATTCCTATGGAACATTAGTGATGAGGATAGAAGAAGTGTTATTTTAAGTTGATTCCAATGTTTTGATAATTTAAAAAACTTTGGGATCTAATGAAGGACCAAATCTTAGGAGAGACTAAGAGTTCTTTACATGCAAACGATAGCTGTCAAAAGTGTGCAACTACAAGACTAAAACTTTGCAGCATCTGCTGTGGTTGGTGTGCGCCCTTTGCAGCGCCTAACTTCAAACCACTGGTATTGCTTCATGCTTTGTGTCCAGTGTATAAAATGTCCATTCCATAAAAACTAATTTTCACAAATCACAAATTTTGAAAGCAAAAGTTATTTTTCTCTCAAGGAAATATTATTAGAATAACAACAAGGGACCAAATAGAGTTATCATTGTTCTTAATTGTTATGGTTTATATTTCAATGCTCATTCTTGTAGGATCTATTACTATTCTATAAAGGAATTTGATCAGTGTCAAGTTCTTGATTATCATTCCCAGAGTTAGCTATGTTTGGATAGTGAAGTCCATATGAGATAGATTAAGTTGGTGTAGTGGGCAACAGAGGTGTTGCTTAGTCTCGTTGGGTAACATAGTCGTTACTGTAAGGGGAAGGGATTATGAGTTTAATTTCTAGGTTACAAGGGTTTTTAATCTGAAGCTTAATTAGATTTGTGTCAAGTTGTTGATTATCATTTCGAAGTTAAGCTAGAGTTAGCTATGTTGGAATAGTGATGTCAGTATCAGCTATAGTATGTTGGATTAATGGGAAACATATGAGTTGCTTAGTCTCATTGGATAACATAGTTGTTATTGTAAGAGGGAAGGAATTAATAGGTTATTTCCTAGATTACTAGGCGTGCAATATAAATTTTTGCTCCATTTTGAGTGAAATATAGTTGAGTTGCAAATCCTGCGAAGACAAATCGTGGTTTTCTCCTCCATCGAGCAGGGGGGTTTCCACGTAAAATCTCTTGTGTCTGATTTACTTTTGAGTTATTTATTTTCCATACTATTATTCTTTCAAGGGACCTGGTCCGTTGACTATTAGTGGACAACATTTTAACAAGAAGACACTGGTTTCATGGTTTGATATTTATTTTCTCAAGGATGTGGGATGCTTAGGATTTAGAGCCCTGTTTGATATTTCAGAAGCCTTGTTTTCTAAGTTATGGTGGTTTTTCATAACCAAGAAGTCCCTTTGGACTAACTTCATGTGGAATAAATATTGTAAAAAAGTTTTTCCCCAGGAGGTAGAGTGGAGAGGGGGTTCACAATTATAAAAGCACAAGCCGAAAGCTAGGGATTCTATTGACCAGGAAATCTTATGGGAAATAAGATGTGGTTATTTCAATGTTTGGTTTGACAAGTGGACAAGATGGGATAATGAGAAGATGCAATTGTTTCTGCCAAAAGTGTCTAATACTTGGGATAAGCCTTGGTGGATGCTCAATGGGTTTGGTAGTTTCTCCGTACGGAGTGCTTGGGAGATTTTGATGGTTGAGGTATTTACCTAAGCAATGGCCACTGATTATTCAGTTTTTGGAAGAGTATACACCATTGATTAGCAGCAAGTCTCTAATGAATTATCAAAAGGAAACTCATGACCAAGTACAATTGGTTTCTGTATAAGTAAATGGGTAAGGCAACTTGATGTATGTTAAATCTAGAAAGTTAACAGAAGGAACAAGTTTAATAACTAAAGCAGGAGAAATTAAAGCTTGAATGGAGTTTAGTTTCAATAATAGGATGACCCCAGTGTTGGTAGAAATTCTTTACTTATGAGGAAGGTATTGGATGGGGTTTGAGAGGTACCTTGGAGTATTTATTTGGAGATCATCTACATAAAAGGTTTAATGTATAAGTGGCATATATCTATGGAGCATGTTTTTAAATAGTAGCTTGATGGAAGCTCCTTATGTCAAATCTATTCCTGCATCCAGAGAAAAAATCGTGAATTTGAAAGGCAAGATTGGGTCATACCTGTGTTTGCTTTGATTTCGGATTTGCACTCCATTGTGATGAATTTTTTGAGGATTTCAAAAAAACATTCTGCCCCAGTTTAGAGTATAAGATATATACTCACCTTCTTAAATATTGTCTGAAATTTTTGAGGTTCCCTCAAAAATTCTGCCCCAGTTTCATTTGTGGGGACTTTGTGATCCTCTTCACTCAAAGAAAATTATTAGTTCAATAAGAAGGTGATTGTCTTATATTTGGACACTAGGCTCGACTTCGAATCTGAACGTCAATTATGTTCAAGGTTGGATCAATTAGCCTTGAATTTGAATTTGGAGAGGAATGTTTTGAATGACCATGGGAAAGAAAAGAAATTTATTTGATAAAGACCAGACCCATCAAAGAGTTTCCTACGTATCCAAAAGGAAATCAGGTAAAACGTATTTCAGGAATACAAGGAAAATCAAATGAGTAAAGGAAATCTTTTATCACATAGTCTATAGAAAAGATAGTGATTCTTGGCTCATGAAAGTCTTGTCCTCATTAAATTCTTTGATGCAACTTGCACTTCCTTGTCAAGTGTCTTGAATATATCCTTGTAGCATCTCCTTGAATACTGATGGCATTCGTCGTAGAAGGATTGCAACGGTTGTCTAGTGGTCCTTGTTGCACTATAATCTTCCCATTTTCAATCATATTCTGGATCTTATTTCTCAATGCTGGACATTCCTTGGTGTCATGACCTTGAATATTTGAATGATACGCATAGTTTTTGGATAGATCCAAAGTTGAGGAAGAGTGCTGAGGGATCCAACCTTCTCTTGGCTTCAAAAGCCCTTTAGCCCATAATCTTTGAAAAATGCCAGTCAAAGTTTCCATTAAGGGGGTTACCTTAAGTTGAGATACTTGCGGGTTATAAGGCTTGAAACGCATACCAGATGAATCAAAAATAGCATTAACTTGCTCAGTGTTCTGATTTCTTGGTTTCAGAGGTATAGAAGTGGATATGTTCTTGCTCCTTTCATCTGATGGGTTTTTCAGTACTTGAAAATGAATTTTGTTCATCAACAATTCTCCCAGATTGAATGCCATATTCCAATTCCTTTCCAATTCGAAATAGACTGTCGAAGCTTTGAATACCTATGAAGTACAGAGTCTTGTAGTATGTACCATCAAGTGATCTGATGAGAGTTTGGACCAACTCTTCTTCATTCGGTAAATGACGTATCTTGGAAGCTTCCATTCTCCATCGTATGACATATTCCTCAAAAGATTCATGACTTAATTTCCTTACTTCGAGAAAGTCCAACAATGTAAGATCGATCTTAGTGTTAAACTTGTATTGTTCCACAAAGTTTCGAGCCATGTCTTTCCATGTGAGCCATTTGTCAAAGTCTTGCTTGGCGTACCAGGTAAAGGCTATTCCTGATAAGCTTTGAATGAATAGCCTCATCAAGAGAGGTTCATTATTTTCTAAGCCAACTAATCTGCTGCAGAAGTCCTTGAGATGTGAAATTGGGTCCCCATTCCCGTCGAACATGTTGAATTTTGGAATTTTAAATCCTGATGGCAATTCAACTCCTGGGTGTAGACATAATTTCTTATACCTCAGGTCATGAGCAGGTTTTGAGTTTAGTCCTCCATTCACCTTCTTCTCCAAGTCATGCATTTTTTGTTGTAGTGCATCTAGCTTAGACTTCTCTGTTTTGTCACGTATCCCGTCATATTGCAAAGCATCAAAGTTGAGGCGTGTCAGAGATAATTGTTGAGAGAGGGTGTGAGTAGGAATTGGATGAGGAGAGATGGTCCAAATTGTTGGATTAGAAGAAGGGTGATTTTTTCGAAGGTTGAATATATTTGACATATTGCAGATTCTTAGTTGAGCCAAAGTCCAAATACTAGGCAACCTTTGAGCAAAGGAAGTAAATCAAACGCAAGCATGAGGTAGCATATAACAAGCCAAAATTATAATTTCAAATAAATGACACAATACTCTCATAGAGGGACAATAATAACTGAAAATAAAGTTAATTCAAGTCATACTTTGCCAATTGAAGTTTCAGAGTCGTAGACAAATTCTTAACTCCATTATAATATAATTTGGCTTGATATAATTAAGGTGATCACATTGACACATAATATGTAATTTGTCTAAAGGGTGTTGGGGCCCTTTAGACGATAGGGTAGCTACTAATTTTATGGATTGACGCCAAGGGTCAAACCACCTAGGATTTATGCATCATGTATGACCTAAGTAAGATTTCTAAGAGTTGGCTTGACACGGACTTGAGAGGGATTCTATGCGAGAAGGCTCGTGGTTTCCCGGTAGTAAAGCTATCCGTTCCGTCCACGCATATGCCGACTCTCTATAATTTGGTGTTTGAAGAAAATTGTAGTAGTTGTGAGAGGTGCAAAGGCACAACATCACGGTAACAAAATAAATAAAGGAAGAAGGTCCTAATTGGGGGAAGTATGAGCGGAATGACAATTTATCATAACAGTAACATTTAGCACTTAGGTGGAAAGCAGTAACACAGGCAGTTTTATGAAAAAGGCTAAGTGTATAAACAAGTAAATAAATGCATATATAAATAAAAACAAATAAACATACAAACACATTGGAGAATTAAACAAATAAGGAAAGAGGGTATAGGGTTAAGCATGCAAGTAAACAAATAAGGAAAAAAGAGGAAAGGACAAAACGTGAAAATAAACAAATAAGAAAGAAGGGAAAGGGAATGAACATGGAAGACATACAATAAATAAGGAAACAACTAGACAAGAAAAACTAGCAACATGCTAATAACCAAACAACAATAAAATAACCAAGTAAACCCCACATAAGCATGAAACACGTAATGGTTAAAACCTAATATCCCCAGCAGAGTCGCCATTCTGTCGCGCCCCATTTTTGCAAAACGAACTTTCCTTTCGGATGCACGACCTAACAACTCTTTTGGGCTTTGGAGGATTGAAGAGTCACCACCTAACGAATTAAGGCGCGTTAGGGCACCTATCTAACCTAGCTAAATCTAACTAAGGTCAACGAACTAGAGATCAGGGTAAGGGTTCAAATTACCTCGAGGGGAAGGTGTTAGGCATCCCTCGAGGTCCAGGATTGTGGATCCCGGCCGTGTCTCATGCAATTTATGTGGGGGTTACAAGTAGCGATTATGGTCACTTCATTTATTATTTTATTTAATTAGCATGATGACTAGGTGATAACTAATATTAAACAATTAAGATCAACTTATTTATTTATTATTTAATTAACATGCAAACTAAGTAATAACATTAAATATATATAGTGAACATGAAACAATTTGTAGAAGATAGGCGAGAAGACAGAACTTACACAATCAAATACGATAATCAAATTTATTTATTTTTATTAAACTACCCCAAATAAATGTAATTATTATAAACATATAAATTGGAGAAGAAAAGGGAAACTCTGAAGAACTTTAGGATCAGCACTCGACTTTTCTTTATTTTTTATAGGTTTCCGTGTAGGGACAGACAAACCAAGGTTTGTCGCTTTAAGCCTGAATCGATGTCATCATATCCGTAGGGCCTAAACTACCCCTACCCCGCCACCGCATGCTTTAGGTCTCTAAAAGGTGCCTAACGTCCCCGCTTAAGGTCCAAGAGGCATTGGACTACTTTTAGGATGATTTTAGAGAAAAATAAATATAAGATTCCTAATAAGGCCCACCTAGACACCAAGTCAAACAAATAAGACGAATATTTAGCACATGAAATCTCAAGTTGGCCTCTAAATTTTATTAATCATGCTAGCAAACACACATAATTGTGAAAGGTTTCATGCTAAGTGTGTTCGCATATAAACAAGCATTATAGCAATAAAATTACTTAATTGAGAATGACATGAATTGATACAGACAAACAAATTTTAATTACAAACTGATTTAAAAAAGGTCAGAAATTTTTAACATATTTTATTTATTGATTTTTCAAAAGTATAGCAGAAAAGTGATCACACATGCAGAAACATTTAAAAAAAAAAATAGTAGCAGCTTTAATTATTATGACAGAAAATAATTTCGAGTAGCAGTTAATTTATTACATGCAAAAAAAAATAACCAATAGCTGATTTCAACTGGCGAAACAGTGAATTACGCCGTAGGGAATTAATTATTTGGAGCAGATTTAATAGGAGCAACAAGTATCTGAAGTGGCAGGTTTATGTAGAAAAGATTGTTATTAACGCAGTACTGGATTAGACTATTATGTGAAATTTATTTTAAGTGGCAACAGTTTAGTAGATGCAGAAAACAATTATAAAGCAGTAACAGATTTTAATTAGGAATAAATTTTGTTTTAATAAAACATTTTAGATTTAAATTGAGAGAATAGCTATGATGATTTTCTCTTAAATATATAGAAAACTGTCATAGGCAGACCTTATTTAGTTATTAGCATACTAGGAATATTAGCACCCTAAAGCTATTTAAACATGCTGAAAATATTATTGATTAGTCAATATCAACTTTATTAATCCTAATGGGCATGATTTTTAAGGTATTAAAAAAATAATTATTAACATGCAGAATTATTAAAAGACTGTTTAGCTAAGCTATTTAATTAACATACTGGAATTTATTAAACATATAGGCAGGGTATCTATTTTATTTAAACAGATTATTAAACCCTTAAATAGAGTACGGAAAGACTAATAGAATCCTACAAGCATGGGTTCCAAGTTGTTTCCAATGTGAGACAAATTATTAAGTAAATCAGTTATCTATTTTATCATTTTTTATAAATTTTATACAAGAGAGTAATGATTCACCAAGCACGGCAACATATATCAACATGTAAATGCAACTTTTTAATTATTATTATATGCTAAGAGGCGTATTACATAAGTTTATTAATATATTTTAGTATATAATTAATTAACATTAAATATAAGTGGCCAACATAGGACAAGTTAACAATTTCAACAACATTTAAAAGTAATAAAACATCGGCAAGCTCAATTTTATTTTATTCTAATTAGATTTAGAGTGAGGAATGAAATCAAGTCACATTGTCATAAGCGTGCGTTCTAATAATAAGTTGGTTGCGATAATATAACAAGTAGCATGTAAGTCCCCTCCCCCCCTTAGGTGATTTCCCAAGCAATTTCATATACAGAGAGAGTTAGAGTTATAGGAATTACATTCCGAGAAAAATGAAATAAAAATATGAAGTGTAAATTAAAAAATGTAAAGCATTCCGTTTGGAATCCCGTCTCATGGCAACTCTTCAACACTTGAACTCAAAGTTCAAGCCTCTGATAAGCAAAACAAAACAATACAACCCAAATATAATGCAAACGACACATAATATTAAATTTTAATGAATACAAGCAACATAGGACATACACATTAATTCAAGCCATACACTATACAAATACAATCATACATATAGAAAGGGAGAAGAGAACTGACCTCGGTGCTTCCTTTTATTAATATCCAACTTTGGATTTATGTATAAAAGTAACTAAACGATTACGCAAACAGAAATTAAATACATGCATGAAGGACACCAACCGGTTAAGCAGTTAAATATAAATCAGCAATGAAGACAAGTTGACTCCACTAATCAACCCGAACACCACTAAAGCACCTCTTAAGAGTTCACCGGAAATCCTTTATTTTAAGTAGAGAACAATATTTTCCAAGTGTTAGAGTGTGAATCCCTATCCTCCCTTCTGATTTTCAAAGTTCCTCCTTATATAGTGAATATGTGACTATCGATATAAAGGAAACAAATAAATTAAAGAGTAAATCAGGGAGGTCCATTTCTTAATCACATAAAGAGAATCAATTAGGCAGAAAATAAGCAATACTTACCATAATGGAAACACGTAAGAATTTCAAGAAAAATCAGAATTAGAGCTAATTAATGACACACATATTAATAAAAATTCATAGAACTTTACCATAATTAATTCCGGAATCAAGCAATCAATTATCAAATCAGAAGAAATCTCGATTGAGCTAAAATGTACTATTTATTCTAAAATTGATGAGCTGCAGAATCAATTGCACAGAGATATGCCAGAATTGATGAATAATCTACTCTATATCCAAGATATTCAACAACTTTAATCATACTAACATTAGTGAGGCATCAAGTGAATTCGGGGCTTATTTAGACTAAAATGAGCATTTATAATTGAAAGAGTAATCCAATCATATCAGAATTCAATTCATAACGAATCTCAAGTAAGCAGAATTCATAGCATATGAACAGGAAAGTTATAGAAAAAGGATCATAAAAGATTAGATACTTTGAAAGTAAACAAGGAATGATAAATGAAGCAAATTAGGCATATATTATCGGGACTGATCTGTTTTGCAGCTAAAATAATGGGCTGATACACGTTACCAATGTCTCCTGGCCGGAGTTTCACTGGAGGAGCAGCGTTCGTCGGCGCTGGTGGTCAGAGTCGCTGGTCTTGCTCGCTGTTGGAGATGGGGAAAGGCGATGGAGCAAGGAGAGATGAACAACGAAGAGAGGGAGAGAGGGGTGGCTATCGGCGGTTGTTGTTCTCGTCACCGGCGACTCCTGGCCGCCTGGGATCTCGTCGTCTGCTTTCTGGTTTCGTCGGAGAAGACAGGTGAGAAGAGAAGAGAGGGCAGCGGCGTTAGAGAGAGAGGAGAGGAAGAGTGAATAAATTTAGGGTTTTTGATCTCTTAGAAATAAAATAGGAAAAGTTAAAAAAAATCGATTTCATCCGTTGATTTTAGAAGAGATGAGGGGTTACAATTCGATCTTGGAGTAAGGATGGTCTAGATTAAAAGATTAGATTGGATTGAGGATTTGGAAAAGGACAAAATTGAAATAAAATTGATTAGAAGTAAAATGAAAAGGTGGTTACTATTGAAATATAATTTGGAATTGAATAGGCTAGAATTGCAAGAAATTTGAATAGATTAGGCTAACATTTAATAATTTTTAGGAAAATTCAAGAAATGCTATTCAATTAAAATGCTATAAATATTATAATATTATTTTTTATATATATATAATTAAAGTCACTTAAATTCTTAAGACATTTGAATTATTTCGAGTTTTACTAATAATTTAAAAATATTTTAATAGTATTTACAATGATATTTATAAAGCATGCATACTAAAATATATAATTTTTAAACAAAATCAACTAAATTTTAAACTTGAAATATATTTTAAAATACATATTTAATTGAATAGCATTCCTAAAAAGGGTTAAAGGTCGGTCAAAATTGGGTGTCAACACATGTCCAAGATCAATAGGGTATGGCACACTCGTGAAGATCAAGTGTCTCCTCTCACGTTTAGAATGACAAAAGAACAGATTGAAAAAGATCATGAGAGAGACCAAAACATGGCTAAAATGATTACCCAGCTAGATATCTTGGCCAAAAATGTCATGGATGTGGGTGCAAAGAGTGTTAATGTTATGGGTGTTGGTGGAGTAAACCCCGATGAAACACAATTTGAAGTGTCGTACAATGAGGAAGTAAACTTTCTAGCCAATCATGGAGGGGGTTATCGTGCAAAGTACCCAAGACCGGGTGGAAATCAAGGTTGGAACATAGATGAGCGCTGGAGAGACCGTGATCGAGATTGGCGTGATCGTAACGTCACCTTGAAGGAGAGAGAAGGGTACAAGGACATATACATCCCTCCCCATGAGCGCCAAAAGCCCAAGGAATCCGAAGGTGGCCGTACAAAAGATATTCTCTCACGCATTCTCAACAATGTTGAAGGGTCAGATAAGGTGTTGAAAGAGATGAAGGAGGATGTATCAACTCTCAATCAGACGGTGACCTCTCATTCAATATCTATTAAGCAGCTGGAGACCCAAATGGGTCAAATTTCTTCTCTTTTAAATCCAAGACAACAAAGGGGGTTGCCTAGTGACATAATGGCAAACCCTAAAAATGAAGCTTGATTTGGTATCTTCATCGTGCCACGACTCTAACTAAGGAACTTTTTGGGAGGCAACCCAAGTTTTTGATTATTTAGATTTAGATTTTTAATAACGGGTGTTGAATGTGCAGGTTGAAAAGTGAAGAGTGTTGGAAAATAGGTAGTTTGGTGAGCCCAAAGTCCAGTCGGTGGCACGCTGAACAGGTCGGCGAACATTGACTTGGATTGCCATTGGAACCACCATGCTTGAGAGGGAAATCTGTAAAACTCGCCCGACATGATTTCCTTTTTACTTTAGCCTTCATCAACTTCAAGCTCTGTAACTTTGGGCGATATAGCACTGCATAGCAGAACCGTGCAGTGACTCACCGACTGCTCTTTTCTATCGCTGACTTGATTTTCTTCTTCAAGGCTTGGCACACTCGAACATTAGGCGACACCATGGCCGCTCGGCGAATCGTCCAATGGTTTAGGCAATCCTCAAGCCTTCATTTTTTCATTGTTTCAGCTGACTTGTTCCTTTTCGCTCATTAGTATCTGTGCTTAGTTCCTAAATACAAATACCTGAAAATTAAGGATTTACATTAGTTATTGGCACAAAATATGCATTTGAGGACACTAAATCTATTAGAATAAAGCCCTAAATGAGTCCAAAATGTGCACTCATCAACCAGCCACATGAATCTATGGCCTTCCAAGTAATAAGTTGTAACTAGAAGATATGTCCAACAATTGGAATTCCACAATGAACTCCACGGATCCAATTTGTAATGGCAGATCAATTTCTCCAATGACTCCCCTTTGTGTCCCGTCAAAACCTCTAACCCTTGCATCGATTTCACGAATCTTTCCAATGTCAATTCCCAAACCTCGAAGATTAGTGAAAGGACATATGGTAACCGTTGAACCATTATCAATAAAACTCTAGAAATAAACTTATCCTTAAATCTGACAGTAATGTTCAACACTTTGTTGTGTCCCAAACCTTCAGGCAATAATTCATTTTCATGAAAGGTGACTTTCATAGCTTCTAAGACCTGTCCCACCATTGCAGAAAAATTCTCTCTAGTGGTCTCGGCCGGAACATAAGCTTCACTTAAAACATTCACTAAAGCACTCCTATGAGTCGCATAATTCATTAGTAAGGACATTAAGGAAATTTTAGCAAGAATTTTCGTCAGCTGTTCAACAACAGAATATTTCTTAGTTGGCATCTTCCTCCAGAATTCCTCTGCTTCAGCCTTTATCACAACCTTTTTTTGATTGTTTTCCTTGTTTGTTCCTCCTTGTGCAACTGCTTCAGGGGCATAACAACGCCCAGATCTTGTCATCCCTGCATTAGCAGCTTGTACAACCATCTTTCCTTTTCATTTGTCCCTTGTATCAGTCGAGTAATCCCAAGGAACTGCTTTGGTGTCAAAAGGAGATGATTGAGCGACAAGGGCCATGATCGTAGACTTGGGAAGAAGAACTTCCACTTCAATAGGCGCTCGTGCTTGGTACGTGATTACGGGAGAAATAAAAGCCGATGTTTCAACATTCTTCTCTACCTTGATTGATACTATGGTCCCTTCCAAATTGCAATCTTTATCAACGGTGATCATGTTCACATTATCATTGTCATGAATTGGTAGAGGGTTATTATTTACATTAGGGGCAACACCTTTGAGTTGAATGATTCCTTCTTTAATCAATGCATCAATCTTGTCTTTAAGAGTAAGGTAATTTTTCAGTATCATGTCCAATAGCTCCGGAGTGATATACACACAGTTTAGTTTCATCATACCATCTATGAAGGGGATTGGGAATTCATCCTTAGATTGGTTGGAGTACTCATGCGGCTCTCAACTATTCATATAGTTGGGCTAAAGGTTCGTCTAGAGGTGTTTTGGTTTTGGCTGGTCTTTTTCAAAGTTTGGGAGGGGTCTACTTTCAGTGGATGGATAGTTTTGTGGTTGATATTTGGATTGAGATGGATATGTGGGTTGGTATCGTGATGGATTTAGATAGGTAGGTGCTCTAGGTAGCAAATACGTCGGTTGGGTGGTGTAAACGGGCTAAGGAGTGGGTGAAGGTTGGCTATAGGGTTGATGACTTTGCATATACTGACTATAGTAGGAAGTTTGGGGTAATGTATTTTGGTATGTTAACATTTGGTTTACCCTATTTTCTTGGATGGTCATGATTGCAGACACCCCGTCCTTCTTCTTCTTAAAGGCTCCCCCGATTGAATTCAACTGAATTTCCTTACTTGTTGCTTGTAGGGCTGCCAAACCAGTGGTTCTTCCAATTTTGATACCTTTCTCAATAAATTCTCCCATCCTGACAACCTCAAAGAACTTTTGCCCCACCACACTTATCATCTTTCAATAGTACGTTGTATCTTTTTGGGATTGTATGAAAAAAGAGGTCATCTCACCTTCTGCCATCGGAGGTTGAACGTTTGCGGCAGCTTCTCTCCGCCGCATTGCATACTCTCTGAATGACTCTGTTGACTTCTTTTCCAACTTCATCAAGTAGAACCTATCCGGAATAGCCTCGGTGTTAAACTTGAACCTATCCATAAATTCTTGCGCTATCGCACCCAAAATGTTCCATTTATGTGGGTCCCGACTTGTGTACCAATCAAGGGCCTCTCCTGTCAAACTCCATATAAACAACTTCATTCTAATGGCCTCATCTTTCCCCACTCCAACAAATATGTCACAATATGACTTTCAATGAGCTCAAGGATATCCCTTCCCATTAAATACATCAAATTTTGGTACCTTATACCCCACGGGTAATTCAACATCAAGCTGAACACAATTCAAGACCTTTACCCCCTTATGGACTTGGATACTTTTGAAAGCTACCTTCAAATTACGAATCTCCCTTGCTACATTGTCATATGTTTTTTACCTTGCTTCTTTCTCCATATCTTCATATGGATGTACTTCTGGAATGGTTGTCATTGTATTAATGAATGGTTGATCTTCCGCTACATCTACTTGAGACACATATTGCATGTTAGGGATTGCAGTGTGCTCCACTGGTATATGTTGGGCTGCTTGGTATTTTTGGGTAAGCAAAGTGGTTTTGGTTAGTGGTGTAGTTTGGTTCAGTGGTGTTTGGGTAAGTGAGTTAGTTTGGATGACTGTAGTTTGAGTAATTGAACTTTGGGATGCGTATGGGGTAGTGAAGGGTAAAAGGTTAGCTTGTTGCGGATTGTTTTGTCGAAAGTTATGTTTTTGAGGGTTGGTGGATTGTTTGGTAGGAGTTGGATTGGTCTTGTGAAAGGAAGGGTTTGGTTGAAACTGTTGAGGAGTAGCAGAGTCAACATGTGTAAAAAGAGGTGGAATAGTTGTGGTTGTTCCATGCTCAGAATGTGGTGTGTTCAGGCTGATGGAAAAATTGGTGAAGTTTCAAAGTCTATCAATCTCACTTTGCATATTGACCATTTTTTACATCAGATCGGCAATGTGTTCATCATAAGGGATTGGATCCCTTCCTTCCGAAGCCTCAGGTTCATCTCTCAGGACAGTGGCAAGTCCCAAACCATTTAGATCAGATGCACCTCAATCAGTCATGTCTGTGGATGCATGTGCTTTTGATCTCATTAAGTATGGGTGATCCTCCAGTTTATATTCAATATAAATCAACCTTTGAGGGGAAATAAATCAAAAATAAGAAAACCTTCAAAAAGAGAGAAATATCAGTATAAAGTAGGTAATTGTTGTTTCAATAACATTAATAATTGGGTAAATAAATAAAGAATAAACATGTATCATGCAGCAAGTAAATCACAAAACAAAAGAAAAATTCAAAAGAAAATGCATCCTAATATGCATAGGACCTCTTTTTTGCCAGAGGTGGGCCTAAATGTCAAACATAACGTCATTATGATAGATTGATCCATGCCATTAATTTGTGATAACTCGAGTTTTGGAAACAAAAGACCAAATTTTCATTAAATAACAATCAAAGAGTACAACGAAGAGACAATAAACTAAAAATACATAAAAAGATGACATAATATAAAGACAAATCTAATAGTTGGCTAAATCTTGATCTCAATCTCGCAAGTGGAGGAGCTAAAGATGATTCTCCAACGTCGCTAGACCCTACTCCCGCATTGTTCAAATATTGCATTATATTTTCCATTTAAGCTCACATTTCAGGAGTGACTTCGTTGGTTCCAAGATGAGACTATCTTATCCAAATCGTCATCCCAATATCCTTGAAGCCTTGCTCACTTTCTGGGCTCATGCTATCGCGATCCTATCAAAGCCATGCCTGATAATCTCTAATTTCTTTTTCTGGCCCATTTCCTATATTTATCATGATAATATTGCTCCATTCATGAAGAATCTCTCTAGCTATAGGGACTTTAAACTTTGGTCCAAAGAAAATTTAGAAATCCTCATGTTTCTCGAAGAGAAATTACTTGTGCTTGACCAAACTGTTGAAGAAAGCGCAACGAAGAATATGGTTGGATCCTTTTCAACCCAAGCAGGGGAAAGTGAGAGCAATGGATATTTCCACTAAATTTGGTCACTAGTGCGGGAGGCTAGGAACTCATACCAACCGGAGACACAAACCGTCTCATCTTGTCGTAAAAACTGTTAATCTGATTTGTGTTACTGAAGAAAATATCCTCCATGTTTTTACGTTGGTAAAAATGTTCCATTGCCCACATCTGTAAAAGAAGATTGGATCCTTCGAAGAAGTTTGTGTCCCCTCTTTTATATTTTCCAAGAGCTCGAAACATTTATGCTAAAATCATGGGAACAAAAGTGAGTTCTTCGCCATCTACTCCTTTGAAAAGTAATCGAGCCACAGAAGATATGCAAGTGCTAATATATCCATGTTCTTGTGGAAATACCAAAGTCCCTAGTAAAGCCACAACAAATGCAATAGGACGTCTAATTTGCCAATGAACAGACGTGCAAGGGAATATTTTCCAGAACAATTTGTAACTATCTGAGCGTCCATACCTCTCATTTAAGTAATCCAAAGAAACCAAATTATTTTTTAAGAACCGAAGTGTCTTTTTCATTTTTAATTCTAAGTAGTGAAGAAATTTCTTCCCTGATTGACTGTGTGGAATAATTTGACCTCTTCCTTGATACTTCAAGCATGTGAAATAGTTGATTTCCTCCAATGTACGTGTTAGTTAAAAGTCTTTGAATGCGAAGACAACATAGTCTAGATCTCAAAGTTGTGTTAATGTTCTAATCACATGTTTGTTGGGGGTGATCTTGAATAGCATATGGAGGAACCCCGACTTTCTTTCAATCGCTAGTTTTTCACTTGGATTGAAATTTTCCCACCATGTCTTAAATTTGTGTAGGATACCCTCGACCATCCTAATTTTGGTCACTTGGGGGGACTAAATCCATCCTACAATACAAATAAAAATAAAATGAACACATAATTTTCTAAATTCACTATGTCAAAATTGGCTTGGATCCGTGTATCATTATCACGTTGTACAAAACATGCATGTTGCTCGTTGGGTCGTGAAACCCGGTAACATATGGGTGGATTCCTTAAATGTGGAGTCAATAACACGGATCGATCCACCTAAGGTGTATGCATGCATCAATTAAATTAAAGGGATGGCTTAACACTATCTTATGTTTTCTAAGATTTGGCTTACTATACACAAGGTTCTCGAGTGAGAAGGCTATATGGTCACACGGAAAAAATTCCAGACACCCCACGCATACGCCAATTCTCCTAACTTTTGAGATTTTGAAAGAAATTTGTGGGTGCGCAAAACACCCCTCGCGTGTACGTGTGATTGTGTGAATTTTCGAAAATTCGAGGAAGTATGAACGAAATGACAGTTTATAAAGCAGTAACACATATACAATTTATATAAAGAAATACCAAATAAACATTTTAGAGAAACAATAACAAATACACAGTTTGTATCACATAAACATGAAAAATAAAGATTAGGCATGTAAAATAAAGCAAGCAAATAAACAAATACTAAAAACCTTAATAATTAACCTAAGTATGTTATGGTTTAGAATCTAAAACCCCAAGCGGAGTCGCCAACCTATTATACCCCATTTTAACTCGCGTCAAATAGTGTACCACAGATTGGTGATTCCTAAATAATTAACATAAGGAGTCGCCACCTAATTATTTTAAAAGTTAATTAGGACACCTAAATACATAACTAAGGTAATGCCAAATTAACATTCTACTTAACTTATGTGATTCTAAGTAAGGGTTCTAATTATCCTAAAGTTCAATTAAAGGTTGATGTTTCTTAGTACATCAGTCGGAGCACCTAGAGATCATTAGAGAGGTTTGTACAACACCAATGAAAAAGTAAATGATGAGTCCACAAGTTGGACTCATTTAGGGCTATATTTAAATTGAAATTGTGTCCTCAAATGTTTATTTAGTCTAAATATCTAATGAAAAAACTTAAGTTTCAGGTACTTGAAGTTTTAGTGGACGCATGGACACTTAGGCGCAAAAAGGAAAGAGGAGGTTGAAATTAAGGAAGAAGCTGAAGCTTGGGAATCGCCAAGCATGCTTGGCGATTCGCCGAAGGGATGCACTGCGACCTTTGTTCCAATACGCGAAGCCTTGAAGGAGAAGAATAAAAAAGGCGATGAAAGAAGCAATTGGCGCTTCGCCGATCAGTTCAGTGGAGCAGAAGTATACCGCCCAGTGATTCAGAACACACAGATGCTGAAGCCAAAGCACAAATTGCAATGAACTAGAAGAAGGGCGAATCACCGAGTCATTCGGCGTTTGCGACTAACCTCGCCGAGCGATCGGCCAGCACTATTTTCTAAAGTCTATAAATACTAAAATCTTTACTAGTTTTGAGGGATATAGAGGAGAGCCTGAAAATTATTGTAATTTTTACTTTACCTTTCATATTTTCTCTCAAGCTTTGGAGAGGGTTTTGGAGGACTTGTAGAAGAAAGGTGTTCATCTTCCCCAAATTGGAAGTGGGTCTTCTCTATTCTTCTTTGTTTGCTTAAATGAAGGTTTAGAATCTTATACCCACTTGATTTCAACACCATTTTAGGTATAAATTCTTATTTCTTGATGAATTGCTGAAAACCCCAATTCTTAGGCTGTGATTTAGCGAATATGGGTTAAGATTGTTGTTGGGTCTTGCTTGTTGATAGGTTAGATGTATTTTAATGGTGATTTCACCTAGTGGTTGTGCTTTAATTTAATGGGTTTCTAGTTGGAAATACAAAACCACCCATGTGTTTTCAGCTTGCTCGAGAGAGAGAGGTCGCGAAACTAAGACCACTAGACTGAAGGCCTAAGGAGTGGGTCGACATGTTTATATCAATATATATTATGGTCACATCCCAGGATTCTCTCCCCATACTTGATTTACTTTATACTTTACTGTTTTTATTTAATCTCATGACAAAACTCCCATCGATATTTGACACTTTTGTGTGACCCGTTGAATTTACTTTGTCTTATTCACATATATCTCAAACTACAGCTAATTATAATAAAATTCTTGTTTAACTACTATTTTCACTACCAATCCCTTGGGACTTGACCCCAACCCTTGGTTGGGTTATTATACTATTGCACGATCGTAGACACTTGCATCGAATGTTGTCTCGTTGATTATGCAAACATCAAATTGGCACCGCTGTCGGGGAGTGGTGTTACGTGAAGATTTAGTTAATTAGAGATTTTATTCATTTTAGTTATAGTTCTCACTGATATAATTTTTAGTTCTGTTTTGTGTGTTTGTGTATTGACTCAGAGGAATGAAAAATGGAAAACCACTACGGACTTCACACGGATCATCCCCTCTTGAAACTTCTCAACCTCAGGGACAACCTCCTAACCTTTAAGCAAGTAGGGGATGAGACTCTTGAGGAAATGTGGTTAAAATTTCAAACAACACTAAGTCCATCCCCGTCTCATGGGATTACTGAAAAAGCGTTGCTGGAATATTTCTATAGAACTTTAGGACCTGAAAATAGAAGTAACGCGAATAAAATGTTCGCATGTGCTGTGTTGTGTCAACCCTATGAGGTGGTAGCAATAACCCTTGATGGCATGGTTGAAGACAACAAGGCGACAAAGAAAGAAAGATAGTAGAATACACTGGTTACTAAGTTGGATGTTTTGTCCAACAGAGTTTTGGCATTGGAAGCGCAAGCCATGGAAAGGGAGAAACATGTTATCCTACAATAGTGCAGAAATGGGAAGAAGCATGGAAGTTCATGAGATGATGAGGTTCTTGCCCTCATTCACCAAAAGATTACCGAACAAAACAAAAGGTTGAATGAGATGAAAGATAACATGGAAATGTTAAATGAGGTGTCCACCTCAATCTCCATGACTATCCAGCTGCAGGACACTAAAATCTCGCATTTGATGACAGGTCCCTATCCACCGATCGTCGAGGACTCGCCCAACTACACGATGGGATACTCCGAGGATGAGGAATAGAGGGTTGACTTGCATTGTGCCATGACGTTGACTATGGCGGTGCTTGGAAGGCAACCCAAACCCTTTTTAATTGATTTTGTTCCTTGGTGAAAGAATGGTGTGATGCTTGTACAAATTGAAGTTAGGGAAATGGTTGAAAAGTTGTATGAAGGCGAGCAAATAATCCAATTGGCATGCCACCGACTTATTCAGTGACCTCGATCTTTTCCACCATCTGACTCAAACCACTATCAGTTTGGATCCTATAAAACTCGGTGGTCGATAAGTAATGAGAGGCGCATCGCCGACCATGTCGGGGACCTCAATGTAGACCGCCGTTAGGATTCTCACATGAGATGTAGATCATGTTTCATTAGGCGAAGTTAGTAATCACTTGGCGCTTCGTCGATTGATTGGGTGAGCCTGACTCACATAGCCGAATAGGTGGTAACTGAACGGTTTTTGCAAGCCACAGGTTTAAAAGTTCTACTTCATTCATTTACTCTAACTTTTTCATCCTATCAAACTCACACCTGCACTTTAGCTTTATATTTCTTGCAATTCTAAAGTATTATAAGTGTCAAATTGTGCGCGGATTTGGATCGCATTGCTGCTTAGCACGTCAGTACAATATAATTCAGCACCAAAGGTTGGTAATCGAACCGCTCAGTTATTTTATCAAAATTAGTACTCATTTCTATAATTATTGATAGTATAAAATATATGTTGATTCTCTGAATTACTGGGATTGCATGTATTATTGATTATGATTCAGTAGCTTTCATGTGATTTGAGGACTCCCATTCGACTTTGCTTTGAGTTGAATTTTTTCGTGGGGGAAAATGTGAAACTCCTATGAGTCTTCGTTGAAATTGTGTTATTTAAGCAAAAATTGAACTATCTAGGTTGCAGGGTGAAATTTGAAAGAAATGGGTTGAAAATAGACACGTTTGGTTGTTCGGCGAGATGAACAAAACTCGCCGAATTACTCGGAGGTTCGCCTAATGTACTCATTTCGCCTTTAATCGATTGATGTATGGCTTTCGGCGGTCAGCCTAAATTGAAAACCGCACTTGGCAACTCACCGAAAGACCCTTTGTTTGCCCTTTGTCTGTGCCCTTGTATCATTCGTACATCATTTTCAACGAATAGCCTAGCTAGATAAACACTTTGCGAACTATTTTGGCAAAGTAATTATGCACTTGGAACCCTCCTTTCTCCTGTTCAAATTATTGTCTAACTTGTATTCGAAGTCTTTGCAGAAATGGCAAGACCAAAAGTCGCAAGGAGAAATGAACCACCCCGGAACATAAGAGCACGTGGGTTTAAAGAAAATGAAAAGAAAGCAGAGCTAACCAGATAAAGGAAATATACCAAGGAAGTTAGGGCCAGAAAGAGGATTCCTATTTATCCCACCATTCCTCCGTGGAAACGCGGATTCTACACAGCCATAGATTCATTTTTGGTGGCTCATGACGTGGATAGAATGGGTAAGGCTAACATCGCTGCGGAAGCTAAGGCAAATGAAAACAATGCGAACTAGATTGGAAACACTTCGGGAGCTTTTGTTTTATATCAAGTTGATGCATCGAACACCAATGCACAAACAGATGAAGCGAATGCATAAACAAGACCCCCTCTTTACCTTTCGCTCTGAGTTTCTTTATTTTTACTGCTGAATATTTTATCAGTTGCATTTGAGGATAAATGTTTTTATTGTGGTGGGGTGAGGCCCACAACTTTGATATTGTTTCGAATGTTGTTTTTGGTATACACTTGGGTTGTCGGTTTGATATTGGGTTGTTTGTTTTGCGTATGTTTGAGCTTAAGGCTCTCTTTTGGGTTTAATTGAAAAATAATTTTGACCCTTCCGACAAATTTTCATTTTTCAAAAATTTTCGCCACCTCTTGTTTTTAGAGTGGTTGTTGTTGTACAAATTCAAGTTTCGGTTTCGATCAATACCGATGACTTGAATGGTGCTCTCAATTGAATAAACATGAACGTGCGACTGCGATGAGACCAAATGAATTTGCATAGACAATATGTGAACTCTTTGCATCTCGTTGTGATTAGCCATTTATCGAATTGATTCTCTTGTAATGACCATTGCATACTAGAGAAAGTGTGTGGTCTTGTTTGACTTAAGTGTCAAAGCCTTTTGTGATGAGCTTACTTTGAACCTTGCATGAATAAACCTAGAATTTGCCCCGTTAGTTAGATTGATTTAGTAAGGTGTGCTCTTGAAATGATCTTAGCCAACTTTTGAAGAGTGTGAGCCAAAGTTGGCATATACCTCTTTAATGGCCTACCCGTGAGCGTGTGAAACTCTCTTGAACACCCTTTGAACCTTACTTTTCTTTGGAAGAACCTTGATGAACCCTAGACCTTACTCGACCCACTACCTATAATCCTCTTGATTTGTGGTTTAGTGAATAACCAACTTAGGTCAAAAGCCTAAGTCGTGGGTGTGGTGAAAATGAAAATGAGAAGTCAAAAAGTGCAAGAAAAGTCTCCCTTAATCCATGGTTTCCTTTGAAAAAAAGTTGTGGAATAAAAGTACAAAAGAAATTGGGTTTCCAAGCAATCCATGGAGATGAATAAAAAGATAACTTAGAAGCACTAGAAAAAGAATTGATAAAGGAAAAGAAGGGGATGCCTTGAAAAAGCAACATCTCAAAAGGAAAAAGTCACTGAGCCTAAATGACCATACCTTTGCACTCAGCCCCATTACAAGCCTTAGAAAGACCTTTTTTTTATCTTGAGTGAACCGAACAGAAGATCGATTGGAAAATAAGGGCAGGCCTATGGGTGAAAACATGCATTGTGTTCCTCTTTTTGAATGTGAGCGTTGCATCTGATTCCTGATTTTGAATTGATTAACATCTTTTTGTGAATATAGAATCATTCTTTATGTGAGGGCATTTAGATACTTTTTGTTGAGCTTGAACTTGCACAAGTAGCAGGTATTGCGAGCATGAGAATCTTTGGTAATTTTGTGTCACAACTACAATCTTTGAGTACACAATTGATCTTTGCATGGGTAATTTGAGTCTTTTTGTGTATGTTCATGATTTAGTCGTGTGTAGCACTATTTTAGGCATCCTATTTAAACTGCTAAACTTGAGTTTTACTTGAGGACAAGCAAAAGTTTAAGTTGGGGGTGTTGATGAGTCCACAAATTGGACTAATTTAGGGATGTATTTTAATAGAAATTGTTTCCTCAAATGCTTATTTAGTCTAAATATCTATTGAAACACTTAAGTTCCAGGTATTTGAAGTTTTATTGGAAGCATGGACACTTAGGCGCAAAAAGGAACAAAAAGGTTGAAAAGAACGAAGAAGCTGAAGCCTGAGCGTCGCCAAGCATGCTTGGCGATTCGCCGAAGGGATACAGTTCGCCCTTTGTTCCAATACGCGAAGCCTTGAAGGAGAAAGATCAAAAAGGCGATGAAAGGAGCAATTGGCGCTTCGCCGATCAGTTCCGCGAAACAGAAGTATACCGCCCAATGATCCAGAACGTACAGATGCCTAAGGCAAAGCACAAATGACGATGAACTAGAAGAAGGGCGAATCGCCAAGTCATTCGGCGTTTACGAAAAGCCTCACCGAGCAATCCGCCAGCACTATTTTCCGAAGTCTATAAATACTAAACTCTGTACTAGTTTTGAGGGATATAGAGGAGAGTCTGAACATTTTTGTAATTTTTACTTTAGCTGTCATATTTTCTCTCAAGCTTTGGAGAGGGTTTCAGAGGACTTGAAGAAGAAAGGAGTTCATCTTCCCCAAATTGGAAGTGAGTTTTCTCTATTCTTCTTTCTTTGCTTAAATCAAGGTTTAAAATTTTATACCCACTTGATTTCAACACCATTTTAGGTATAATTTCTTATTTCTTGATGAATGGCTAAAAACCCCAATTTTTGGGGTGTGATTTAGTGAATATGGGTTAAGATTGTTATTGGGTCTTGCTTGCTGATAGGTTAGATGTATTTTAATGGTTATTTCACCTAGTGGTTGTGCTTTAATTTAATGGGTTTCCAGCTGCAAATACAAAACTACCCATGTGTTTTCGACTTGCGAGAAAGAGAGGTCGCGAAACCAAGACAACTAGATTGATGGCCTAAGGAGTGGGTCGAAATGTGGTTCAGCCCGAATGGGTGAGCCCTAGTCGCATATCCTAACACTAAGCTAGAGAGAGTGAGTGGGGTAAGGCGTAGGCTCGACCTCATGCGGCAAATGGGTGTCCTAGAGGAACCCATTTGAAACGGGGTAAGTTTCCTGAGAGGGAACTTATTTCCATCTAAAGCTTAGCCTAGTCACTATTATCTTGCAACTTTCCTATCCAAAACATGTACCCAACAATTTATATCAATATATATTGCGGTCAAATCCCAAGAATATCTCCCCATACTTGATTTCCTTTATACTTTACTGTTTTTATTTCATCTCGTACAAAACTCCCATCGATATTTGAAACTTTTGTGTCACCCATTGAATTTACTTTGTCTTATTCGCAAATTTCTCAAACTATAGCTAATTAGAATAAGATTCTTGTTTAACTACTATTTTCACTACCACTCCCTTGGGACTCGGCCCTAACCCTTGGTTGGGTTAATATACTATTGCACGATCGTAGACAGTTGCATCGGAAGTTGTGTCATTGATTACGCAATCATCAGTAAGCCCACTAGCGAACTCTATAAGCAAACGTGAGTATATCATGAATATTGAGAACCATTAAGTTTCGGGTTCACATCCCTGCAGAGAGGAAAAAAAAACATTAGGTGATTTCTTTTCATCTATTTTAGTCTTGGTGGGCAAAATTACTTCGTCCCTGTTGCTGGTGGGAGGTGACATTCAATGTTGTTTTTATTTAATTTGTATTTTAAATTTTTGTTTTTGAACAATTAGTAACTCACAAACTCATTATTGATATGGTGTTGGTATACCTAACGTTAGTGATGATGATTCAACAAATATTATCTTTAGGGAAATTCATGTAGTAGACAATCTACAAAGTCTATCCTCGCAAAATTGGAGATATCCTCCAAATTATTCAAAGTCAACAATTGATCCCTTTTCAGTGACAAGAGGAAGGACTTTGCATCATCGTCAAGATTAGAAAGTTATAATGAGGTATGTCAAAATAAGAACTAATCATGTTGTTGCGTTTAAACATGATGAGTTGAATGGCAAGTGGCTTAGAAGCAGATAAATCCTTAGCAAAATTAGGTATTGGAGCTGGTGATGACATCCAGAGTTCAAATTGTAAAAGTGTTGTTGAATTGACAACTTGAAGATCAGATGATGGTAAAGAGAAGGCCAATGAACACACTCCAGAAAATAATCCCAGTACATGACAGATTGTGTTGGCAACAGTTGACCTCCATCCTCATTTTCATGAACTAGGGGCATGTGTCATTGAAGAATATGTCCACATTCAGCTAGATAAAGGTTTTGGTTTTGTAAGATACAACACTCATGTTGAAGTAGATCGAGCTATTCAATTGGGAAATGCTCGAATCTTGGTAAACCAAAAACAAAAAGGATTCAAGCATTTCGCAACCGAATAGGTCGAGTTACTTTAGCATGACTGGTGTATCTTACAAAACCAAAACCTTTGTCTCGCCACATATTCTTCAATGACACCAGCCCTAAGTTCATGAAAATGACGATGGAGATTAACTTTTCCAACACAAACAGCCATGTACTGGGGATTATTTTCTGGAGCATCTTCATTGGCCTTCTCTAGACCATCATCTGATGTTCCAGTTGTCAATTCAATAGAAGTTTTAGCATCTGAACCCTAGATGTCATCACTGGCTCCAACACCTAATTTTGTTGAGGATTTGTCTGCTTCTAAGCCACTTACCATTCAAGTCATCATGTTTAGACACAACAACACAATGAGTTCTTATTTTTACATATCTCATTATAACTTTCTCATCTTGATGACGATGCAAATCATAAATAGATCTAGTAAATCATACAAAGATCTCATTATGTTTTTAAAAACTCTTTTAATCATATTTAAAAACTGCAAATATTTTGAAATACATTTTTTTATAACAAAAAAGAACAACTAAATAATTATGAACAAATGAAGTCGCATGTTTGTTATTCTGGAGGGCACCAACATGGAAAAAATTTAGGAAATAAAAATAATTACCAGTAATTAGGAGAATCAAGAGAGGTTACAAGTAGAAGTAGTTTTAATAATTGAGACTCTTCTACTTTTTCCTGTACTAATCATTAACAATGAATAGAAAAGTAGTAATTGAAACATTAAAACTTTTCTAAATAAAGAATATGAAAGGTTAAGAAGAAATATATGAAAAATACGTAATAACATCTATATATCTATCTACTTACCTTTGTTATACCCCATTTTAACTCGCGTCAAATAGTGTACAACATATTGGTGATTCCTAAATAATAACTTAAGGAGTCGCCACCTAATTATTTTAAAAGGTTAATTAGGATACCTAAATACTTAACTAAGGTAATGCTAAATTAAACTCCAATTAACGGTCTAATTAACTTATGTGATTCTAAGTAAGGGTTCTAATTATCCTAAAGGGAAGGGGTTAAGCATCCTGTAAGATACGTTAAACACGATTAACGGTCAAACATAAGTTAGATAATTAAGGTCTTAATGGTAAAAAAAAGTTTGAAAATTTTATAAGCAAAATAAGTTAATGTTAGATATATGTATGATGTAATTGAATAAAAATAAGATAGACAATTGTAGGAAAGACTAGCATTAAGTTGATATTTTAAAGAAAAATAGAAGTTGTTTTCAAAAGATAGGAAAAATTTAGTAAAATGGCACAAGGGACTGCCAATAAAACTCTTTGTATAAGAAAATGGTACCACTGTAACATGGTTTTTAGTTTAAGAAAAACCATTTTAAAAGCTTAACTTAATGTGGTGATTGATTGAAAGAAATTGGTTAAACCATTATTCGAAACTAAAGAGAATAGTTTTGTATATTTGAAGTATCAAAAGAATTCAATTTTCTAAAAAAAAAGAAGATAATTTCCCTTTTTAAGAAAAGAAAAGTTAAAGATAGTTAAATCTCATTAACGTTCAAAACTTTACGATAGAAAACTTTTTTTTAAAATAAAATTAACGAAGAACCAAAAGAGAATTAATTAGTCTATCTATTTTGATTCCATAAATCTTCCAAAAAGAAAAGCTTTTAGATAAAAATGGTGAATCCTAAAAAACATTAAGTAACATCTTAAGAGTTATTTTTTATAAGAACCTAAAACTATACCCAAATCGGTCAAGCACATAAAGATAAACATAATTAGACGATGAATCTAAATAAAGGAAAACGAGTTAGTGAAATAGGAAATGAATAGCGAAAAAAGTAATATATATACTACCCCTTTTCTGATTCATCTTTTTTTTCAAACGAGAGATGTGAATGGAAGAGTTATGTGAGTGTCAGGTTTGGAAATGGCATCGAGTCTCAACACAAGACTCTTCGATTCCGGTGCCCATTCAAACAAAGGATAAGAAATAAAAGGTTAGAGAAGGCGATTTAATTTCTCACAATGTATATAAAGTAAGTAAGCAATGCTATAAAAGTACAACCACATTATATTCCCCATAGTTCAGAAAAAGTTCAAGATCAATTACAAGGCGATATGCTTTAACACACCCGAAATTATTTACCACTAAAATAAAAATGACAAGCTCAAAACAGACTCTTTGTTCCCAAAATTTAATCAATGTAGCCCCTAAAAAAAATTGTTTTAGGGCATGAAAGGAAGAATCAAATTCAATAAAGTTATTGATTTCCTAAGGATTAGAAGCATGTTTTGACCTCCATTAATGCAGCATATTAAAAAATTACAGAGCGAAAATATAGAGACTAGTTATTCATCTTAGACAGGAAATTCTAGGTGTATGGTATTCTTATTCAGCTTAGACAGGATATTCTAGGTGTATGGTATTCCTAGCAACTGCGGAAATAATGCTGAAATTCAAGAAAAATAAAAGCCAAAATGATGGATGGACATTCATAGTTTCACATGCTTTCAACCTATCGAAACTGAAGAAAAAAAAATGGGCAGGCGTTCTAAGCTGAATAAGAGCATAGTCAACTAAACGATATAAACTAAATTTAAAGGTTCAAAGAGGAATTTTTGTACCATGCTAATTTAAGCTCATTCAATGGCCGACACATTAAAGTTGACAAAAAAAAAAGAAACAACCAGAGCTAAGGATAAACAACAAGTTAAGTTCATGTTAGATTTTTGAATTAGGTCAATCTCTGGAAAAACAGGGGCAGCCTTAGTTGAATCAACATCTTACAATGATAGAGTTATAAGCATTCTTCCATGAGTGGAAATTCAAAGAGGCACAAACACTATTTCGACTAAACAAGAAGAGAAGCTAGACATATATATTATGTAAGTTCAAACTAATATTGACAAGAATCTGTAACAATGAAGGATTAAAAAGGAGAACAGCCAAGGCTGCGACCACTTTCATATCACACTGATGAAACATAACCAAACAGCGAATAATCCAAATGACACAACCGACACACTCACAATTGAGACCAGATAAACCTTAGACCATTTCGAATAAAGCAGAACAGAGATTTAACTAGATTCATGGATATAAAATTGAGCTGAAGAATCTAACGATCAACATATAATATCAAAGGAATTTTGTTGATGCTTGAGGACATGTTAGGCATGAGAATCAAAGCATGACGAACAAATGAAAGCCGAGCTTAAACAGTTTCCAATCTGAATCCATGTATTGGGTTAAGGTGATGAAACGAATAACATGATTATCAGTTAGAGGTTCAAACAGAGAAATAAATAAACCTTAAAAACTCATCTTCAAACCAAACAAACTTTCAATCAAAAGTACTGAAGTCAAAGTAGAGAAGAAAACGAGAATGAAGCCAAGGAAATCCAACCAAAAGTAGGTTCAACACATAATGCTTGGAATCAAAATAAAAGTAAATGATGGAGGCGGTATTACCATCTAAGGAGCGGTGACTAGAGCTTGAAGGTCTCAAATCTACAACTCCTACACAGATAGTAAAACGAGACTTATAACTTAAAAACTAAAGTAGATGAACGAGAGTAGGTGGGGTATATTGAGGATCTCAAAAGCTTGGTTAAAGTTGTAGATACAAATGTGTATTTATAGATGAAAGCAAGATAAGATTTGGGCGGGATTTTGATTTTTTTGAAAATTCTTCCACACTTTGAATCTGAACGTTGATAACATTGGACGAACTGTGAGCCTTCATGTTATTTCAACACAGAAGGCTAGACATGCTTCAGACTATATGTGAAATAGGAAAGCTTTTACTGTTTCTTTTATATTGGACATCTTTGAAACTTAAAATGGATAAAGGGGGATGAAGATGCATTTGTAGCTTCCAAAATTTGCACAAAAATGGTGCCTTAAGCATCTGTAAAATGGACAAAGTGTTTGAAAATTTTACCGGAAGAAAAAAGGAAGAGTGGTGCCATATAGAACCTAGTATCTAATGCTATTAGGTTTATTTGAAAGGAGAGTGGCTATTATAATGGCCAAAAATGGGCCATTCAAAGGCTAGATTTCAGACAAATTTTATAAAAAAGATGGGCTGATTACTTGGTGTAAATATATTGGGCTTTTCCTTTCTTCATTTAAATTGTTTTTGGGCTTCTATCTTAATAACCAATACTGTAAGATGATAATTAATAATTTATAAAATCAAAATATCACTATTACGATTCTACGCTAATATAGGATAGATACAAAAGTATGGATTTATAGTAAATTACATACGTATAAAAACTTGAAATAAGGTGACAATGAGTTCATTATTTAAGAAAAAGAGGTATAAAAGAAATAACAATAATTTCGATAATAATACATATAGTTTAAATAGTAATTATAGAAACATGACAACGATAATAACAATAGTAGAGATAAATAGTCGTAGTAGTAAAAGGTAGTTGTGAAAAAATATAATTTGATACATTATTTAATTAGAAGCTCGAAACAATAAATTAGACCAAACGAGGGTCATAATTGGGTGTCAACAGCTTGTCCCTCTTTGACCAGAGACTATTTAAGAATTTTTGGGTAAAAAAGTTGACGTATTAGGCAATTTTGCCCCGACCAATAAATACGACCTCAGAGACGAGAAAAGATATGGGCACTAGATAAATTATGAGACAGAAGATTTTGAAAACAAGGGTACGCAAGCCTACAAAATTTTCCCAATGTTGAATTGTGATGTTACTTGGTATTATGAACGCGGAGAGTATCTGAAGGTGAAGTTTGAGGTAGACCATTGACCTTTGTTGGTGAGTTTGACTCTCCAAGAAATTTCTCCAGTTTATTACTTAGAAATAGTTCCACGTTGTACTAAATATTTTGCAAAAGTCAAACTTGACAAGGTAATTAGTAAATAATATTTAATATAAAGCAAGGTGCAATAAACACATGGAAATAAAACCTCATGGGTGTGAGTTAATGAAAATGCGGTCTTGCTAGTCGAAATGATTTTAAAAAATCTTACAAAAATTATGGAAAAAGGGTTTAAGGCCGATGATTCAAGATCAATGGTGCTTTTCAGTGATGATTAATCAAAATGAGACCTTAACCAAATAAATTATGGATATGAGGCTTTTAGCCAAATTATTTAAGAACGAGACTTTTTAATGCTAGTGATTTATGAAAAGGAAGTCTTTGAAAGAAATGCATTTTGGTAAAGCATTTGTCCATTATATTTGAAAGCATATGTACAATCTACTAAAAGCATTTGTCCAATGAATTAGAAAGCGATCGAAAGTCGTGTAGATCTTTTTTTAAATACTTGAAAGCAGTTCTGTAGTACATTTGAAAATATGCATTTATGCAAAACATATGAAATATCTGTGCGGTGTATTTGAAAATATCTGCATGTATTTTTGTAGGGCGCTTGGAAATATTTGAAAGCATTTATGCAAAACATATGAAAGCATTTGTGCGGTGCATTTGAAAATATTTCGAAGCATTTGTTCAGTGCCTTTGAAAATATTTGAAAGCATTTGTGCAGTGCATTTAAAGATATTTATGCAGAGCAAAACCATATGTAATGCGTTTAAAAATATTTGTTTCTGAACACATTTTGAAACCTTTGTAAAGCTTTACTTCTAAGTTTTCGAATAATAAATTTATAAGTATGTAAATCAAACCACTTGACATATAGTCTGTTTGATGCGATAAATGTTATTGATCTCTCAGCTTCTGCTAATCCTGACAATCCTGCACTTAAAGAAAAATTATATTTTTTGGGGGAGCACTACAAAAAACATGTGATTTAGCCATGGGTGAAACCGGGGCTAACACACCATGGCCACAAAAACTTTACCACGAGCGTTGGCGTACCCATAACGGGCGTCGTGGGTAAATTAGCCACATTTTCTGAACTCATGGTAACATTTATTTAGCCACGGTTATACTAATATATAGGTACGCTCAAGTCATAGGTAAAGTTAACTGTCTTGAAATAAATTATATTTATAATTTTTAATTAGCCATAGATGAACCGTAGCTCATAGAATGTAGGTATCCTATATTATACAAATAATTCCTTGTACATATTAGCCACGGTCGAACCGTGGCAAAGTTTGCTATTTGTTTTTTTGAAATTCATTTAATTCCCTGCAATAACCTGGTACTAATACACTAATAAATCCAATCCACATATTATTACTTTGATAATCTATTCATCAAAATTCTAAAAGTTAGAAGCAACACCATATGTAAATCTATCTATCTATCTATATTTATATCTATCTATAACTATATTACCTTAAAAGCATGAACTCCTAACTTAAATGTTAAATTACTATTATATCCCTAACTTAGGTTGTGACTTTTTCGATGAGTTGGGACTTTTCTGATAAGTTTTGACTTTTTTCGAAGAGTTGTGACTTTTCCAAAGAATTGTGACTTTTTCAATAAGTTATGACTTTTCCAAAGGGTTGTGACTTCTCAAAAGGTCATGACTTTTCCGATAAGACACAAAAATACTTGTTCATACCACCCTTTGTTGACTATAAATAGAGGGGCTTCCTCTCATTTTTTTCAACCACAATTTTTTTTAATCTTCTACTCTTATTCTTCTTCTTGCATTTTAAAAGATTTCATGAGATTTATTGTCATTTAGTTAGTTCGAATAAGGTTGTAAGTGATTCCTTTGCTCTTAATATATGCTGATTATTGTCGAGTTTGTGAGTGGAAAGAAAGATTTCTTTTTGGTGAAAAAAGAAAATGTACATTTTCGTCGGTGTATTACTTGTATCATTAGTTGTATGACAGCCTGGTGCTGCCTTTTCTGCAATAATTTATCATATCAAAATTAAATCAATTGCTAATAGTGGTCCATTTGTAACTTGCTAAGTACATGGTTGTGGTGTTAACTCCCCTTTGATGATATGCTTCAATGTTCTACCAACAATAGAAGAATTCAGCAAAAAGAGGAGAAATTTTATTATGGTGATCTTTGATAGTTGAGTAAGCTGCCTTGTTTTGTTTCCTTAGAGTTGTTGACCGATGAACTTCTAGATTGGCACTACCAAAAGGCCATCAATCTGCATAATATATACGTTAATATGTAATGTTCCAATATATAAAGTTAACAGGATGTAGTCTAAATTCATTTTGTTTTTATTAACAATTTCTCATGTGATGTTAATATATGCTTTTGAACATATTTTTTCAAAATTATTAAACTTCTTGAGAGTTAGAGAATGGTCACAATTTGTTCTTTTGATGTGTAAGACAAAATAATGACTTTATTTATCAATGTGATTTAGAATGTTAGGAAGTTTCCTTCAAAATAGTTATTACTATATAAACATTGCCTTTTTGTTTTACTTATTTACTATTTCTTAATATTATAGTATTTTAGACGAAGAAAAACTCATACATATATATATTGGGTAGGTATTTGTATTTAAATTAAAGTTTTATGTATGTCACAAATGTATTATCAAGTTAACAAGATCTTCTAACTTTAAAATATATTATTTAATTCTAACTTCAAAATATATTATTTTAAATTAGTTCTAAAAAATAAAATATAGTTGTTCACTTCACATGTTCATATGACATTTGAACAGTTTAATGTGAAATACACGTGCAAACACATCTGGTTAGATGACAAGAAAAATACACAACAAATATCTTCTATAAGGTAATATTATTGAGATACGGCCAATTACATGATTGAACCTCATCAAATTGAAATAAATATATGCATTTAGCTAATAAAAAATTTCATTCACCATCTTCATAGGTTCGCATGAATAAGAGATATATATAATGATCCACATTGAACATTCACAAAAAAATCTGCAATATTATTTTGTGCAAAGCTTATTATTCAAATATTCGCTTAAATAAACAATACTATTTACTATAATATATATTTGCTGAATTGGTAATCACGTGCAATGCACCTGTCGAACAACTAGTTACCTTAAAAGCATGAACTCCTAACTTCAATGTTCATCATATCATATATATATATATATAAGAGAACTTTAGGCCCTCCTACATGGCGCCACCGCAGGCCAAGAATTCCCTTTTAATTTATTTATTTCCAAAACTAGCCTTCCCCTTTCATGAAAAGTTGTGACATTTATGAAATTTTTTGACTTTTATGAAAAGTTGTAACTTAGGTTGTATTTTTCGATGAGTTGTGATGTTTTCGATAAGTTGTGACTTTTTTGGAAGGGTTGTGATTTTTTGATGAGTTGTGACTTTTCCAAAGAGTTGTGACTATTTCAAAAAGTTGTGACTATTCCAAAGGGTTGTGACTTCTCGAAAAGGTCATGACTTTTCAGATAACACACAAAAAACATTTGTTCATACTATCCTTTGTTTATATAGAGGGGATTCCTCTCTTTTTTCAATCACAATTTTTTTAATGTTCTACTCTTCTTCTTTTTGCATTTTAATTTTTTTTTGTGTGATTAATTGGTATTGAGTGAGTTCGAAGTTTAGCAGAATATGAGGTACAACTATTTTGATTAAGTCTTTCTATCCTAAGAGGGAATATTCCATAACCTCGAGTACTTGAGGAAAATAATTTTGATGATATAATAATAATTTTTTGGTTAATTTATACATTATTATGTAACGTTCCAATATATGAAGTTAACATTATGTAATCTAAATTCATTTGTTTTTGTTAACAATTTCTCTTGTGATGTAGATAGATGCTTTTGAATATCTTTTCCAAAATTTAGAGAATTGTTACGATTTTTTTATGCTCAGGGTAAAAGAATGACTTTATTTATCAATACTATTTATATGATTTAGGGTGTGTTTGGTATGAAGGAAAATATTTTCCCCAATTTTCTCATGTTTAGTTGGGTTAAATGTTTTGGAAAATGTTTGCCAAATCAACTCATTTTCCTCAAATTTAAGGAAAATGACTTCCCTTCAAAACTGAAGGAAAACATTTTCGAAAACGTTCTTCCAACTCCAAATTACAATTATTTTTTTGTTGAAAATCTCAATTTAGTTTGTCCCTATCATCAAACCAGGCCCCCCAACCACCCCCAAAAAAATAATAATTTAAAGCTTGTTTTTAAATTCAATTTTTTTAACCCACCCTCACCCCTACCACCACCCCCTCCCAAAAAATATTAAAAGTTGGTTTTAAAAGATATTTCTAATGTCAATTTTTTTTTTACCCCCCACCCCCTACCCTCGCCCCACCAGTTCCCCACCCTCTTAAAAAAATAAATTTAAGTTTGTTTTTAAAAAATATTTTCAACTTCAAATTTTTATTTTTTAATCCCGATCCTCAAACATCCACCCTCCTCCACCCCAAAAATAAATTGAGTTTGTTTTTAAAGAATATTTTCAACTACAAAATTTTAATTTTCCACCCCTACACTCG
>JAJOOH010003024.1:0-37321 GCA_029582605.1 Solanum gracilifrons
CTTTTATTATTATTTATGATATATAATTCAATTTTCCTCATGTTTCAACAATTTTATTGAGTATACTGTCGTCTTGTTTATCATTTTTATATTATTATAAGTAATAATAGGCATGAAAATAATAGCACTCGGCATGAAAAACGCTGCCCCTGCAGCGATGTGTAAGGAAAAAAAAAATTCTGACTTAAAATCGCTGCCACAGCAAATTTTTTTTTTTTTTTTTACAATGGCAGCGATTTTTAATAATAATAATAAAAACAAAATATTTTTTTATTTTTTTTACAAAATCGCTGCTGTGGCAGCGATTTTTAATAATTTTTTTTTTACACGAAATCACTGCTATTTCGTCAGAGGAAAATCGCTGCTGAAGCAGCGATTTTGCCCTTTTGGCTAGAATAAAAAGTGATGTGCCCTTTTAGAATTTTTGACAATTTTTTTTGCCCTTTAGGCTCCGGACTCCAAAAAAATTATGTGTATAGAAAGAAAATGAAAGATGATCTCCTTAAACTAATCGTAAATTATGTTAATGGCTTAAAGATGATCTCTTTAAACTAATTATAATTATTATATTAGGATTTTCTTCCCACTTAAATAGAAGTAACTAGGAAATTCCTTCAAAAAAGAAAAAGTGAATCAGATGACCCTCTCCTTGAACTAATTTATGGATGAAAAAAAAGTATAGTTTGAAATTGTAAATTATGTTAATGGTTTTCTTTATCACCGAAAGCAGACAACTTTACTTTAAAAAACACTATGGGTCATCTTGTTCCAAAAACAAAATAATAGGAAATATAATTGAAGAACGAAGATGGCTCGGAGGCGTATAATCATTTTCTTTAAAAAGATATTGATTGTATTGGGGAAAAATATCCAACAATCATATATATATATATATATATAAAGAGAATAAGAAACGCTTACGTGTCAGCACCACAAAATTTATGGAAATATTAAATAATAAATAACAATTTAAAAAACAAAAAATTTAAAAAAACATAAATTAAAAACCGTTCTTTTAAATTTGCTTACCTTAAAAACTGCTGTATTGATTTCTTTTTTTTTTAATAAATTAAATATGTTTGTTCCTAATAAAATGCTATATGTCTAATTTTAAAAAAATAAATTTTATAAATATAGAAGTTAGAGTTTATGAATTATCAAAATTAATTAATTTAAAGTTTTAAAATAAAGAAATAAATATCTATCTATATATATAAGTAGAGGTGATAGCATCTACGTGTCAGCACACAAAAAAACAATAATTTACATATCTATTATTGAAATTAATATATTATTTATATAAAATTAAAACATAATTGAGCACACCAGTCAATAATGTGAAAGACACGTTTTGTCAACCAGATAGAAAATTTCAAATCGAAAAAACTACTTATGTCAGTTTTATTGCAATTGCATCAACAAATTTCCATTTTAAAATACAACAAATGGTTACCACAATTGTGAAGCCTACATTATACGTGAATGTCAGAACAATATATATTCCAATTAGCAACAAAAATAAATAATGCGCTCAGTTTTTTTGGTGGTTACGAGGCGGTGAAGAAGGAGAGGCTGCACTAAATTGGTATTTCTCATTGATTTTATTTCCACATTTGTATGTGTGGAAAATATGGAGTTTTATTGATATTCTCTTTTATTGATTTATTTATATAGGATGTGAGATAATATGATAATTTTTGTGTTGTTAATATTTCTTGATGTTATGCTATAATTTAACTTATATTACTTTATGAAAGACTCAGATAATATTATTTAATTATTACATAAATTTTGATAATATTATTTAATTATTAGGTTTTAGTAGAGAAAAGTTGTTTCAGCCTTAGTCGACACTAAAAATTACTCATAACCTTTTGTGGCAATATTTCAGAATTTTGTGGCGACTATTGTCGCCGCTAAAGGTCTAGTTCTTTTATAGTGAATCCTAGTTGGCAATGCTTAGGTGGGAGGATTAGTCCCACGTGGCTTGCCATGTCATTAAAAATTTGGGGTGTTAACTCTTGAGAGTATTTGTGGTAGGATAACGGTAGGGGCATTTTTTATCCCAAAATGTAACGAAGGGTATAAGTGGTCTATTTCACATAATTCAAGGGTAATTTTGACCCTTTTCCGTAGATAGAAAGATTTGAAAGTTGAAAATTAGAATAGAAGATTGTCGAGCATTGTCTAATTTTCTTATTTGTATTATTTTATTACTCTCCTATTATCTTATTCTTATTTTGTTTTAGCATTCTCTTTAATTACTTTATCGTATTAATTATTTATATTGCTCTCTTCTCTATTCAGTTATAGTAAATTTCAAATCTTCGTCCATCTCTACCTCTTTAAGTAATTTATAATTAATAAAAATAATTCAAATTATCAAAAGTTTTTTAACTTTTTTTTGGCTGTAATTATATATATATTATATATATTCTGACTTTAGACCACTAAATCACCAACTCTTTCATCAACTCTATTAAAAAATAAGAAGACCAGAGAATATAGACTACTACTCCTAGTGATTGATGTTCTTTTTATTGTTTAATATGATTATTTTAAGCAATATTGTTTATTCTATAATATTTGACAAAGTTGATTCTGTCGGATGATTAATTCAGATTACCTATCAAGAATAAGAATATCAAATAAAATAATTAATGAATTTATTGGATGTGTTTCCTGTTAATAAATTTAATACAACAAAAATCTGAATTAATCAGATCAATTATACCTAATTTTGTATTTTTTTTAAATTTTTATATGTATTATATAATTAATAAAGATATTATTTTTAATTGGTAGCGTCGATGATCCATTTATTGTCATTTGTCAACCATCCAAATTATAGTTGTATGGAAAATGACTCGCTCACTCTTTTAAAGAGCCAAAATATTTTTGTTTTCAAAATTATTATTTGTCATATATATTAATCTCTGATTATTTTTGGAATTATGTGGTGAAGTCAACAAATTACCACGCGAGTTGCAATTTTTTTTTTAATTATACTAAAAGTATTATAAGTTACAATTTTATAATTTCATGTAAAAATATTATATATTAAAAAGCGAAATATAACCAATTGATATGGAACAAAAAGGGTATATTTACAGTAATAGTACAAGTACACTATTTTGGTAAAATTCTCTTCATTTTTTAAAAAATAAACCATTTTATACCTCACATAATATATATTCTTTCGTTTATAAACGAATGACCTAGTTTGACTTGACATGAAATTTAAGAAAATAAAGAAGGTTTTTTCATTTTTGTAGTCGTAAAATAAAATTATGTCAAATGTATCAAAACGTTCTTTAATTTTGTGACTTTAAACATATCAAGTGAAAAATTGAGATTAAAATATTTCCAAAAAAGAAAAAGGCTCGTTTTTTTTTAAATCAGACTAAAACAAAAAAAAAATCATTCCTTTTTAAATGGTCGCGTATAATATAAGACAAAAAAACAGCCTTACAAATATAGTACTAAAGTTTATTTTGTTTGGTCCGTTGGCTACTTGCACTCAAAATAATAGATCTATTTTAAATGAGGAAAAATAACAACCACTTCTTTTCTACTCCAACAACCCCCGCTAAGCCTTATGGTGCGTAATTCAAATTTAGTCAGAGCTTTAATGCGAACTCTAAAAATTGAATCGAAAACAAAAAGAAGGATATACTTTAAATGTGGAAATGACAACCACTTCTTTTTCCTCTCCAATAATATTGCTTTCTCTGTCTTATATATTATATGCTACATAGTATAGTATACATTACTCAAAA
The DNA here is from genome assembly GCA_029582605.1 of Solanum gracilifrons. Lineage (NCBI taxonomy): Eukaryota > Viridiplantae > Streptophyta > Magnoliopsida > Solanales > Solanaceae > Solanum > Solanum gracilifrons. Next base: position 3,780 of record JAJOOH010003024.1, read on the forward strand.
AAATCAAGAATCAGATTAAAAAAATAATATGGAAAAATCACATGAAAATGAACACCCAATTAAGGCATTTGGATGGGCAGCTAGAGACACTTCTGGGGTACTTTCTCCTCTCAATTTTTCAAGAAGGTACAAATTTTATTAATTTCTTCGACTCGTAAAATTATACTGAATACGTTATTATTGTTGTTGAGGTTTAATTTGGATTTTGAAATGGATGCAGGGGGACAGGTAAAAAAGATGTGCAATTCAAAGTTATGTATTGTGGAATTTGTCATACTGATCTTCATCAAATTAAGAATGAATGGGGCATCACCAAATATCCCATTAAACCTGGGCATGTTTACTTATCTTAATTGCCATTTTAAAATTTAATGTTTTTTATTTGCTATCGTCGAAAATTTTTACTGTGTATAACAAAAAATTGTACCTATTTATGCAAAAAGTGTTAAATCATCAAATTATTAGTTTCATCTCCGAACTATTAACAGTCTTAAAAATATCCTTCTACTTGACTAACTAAACTTAGATACACCCTCGATATACCTACGATCTGCCACATGACATAGCAAGTGGTTTCAAACTCTAGTAGGAGTATGTGACTCCTAATAAAAAGCTGAGAGAAGTGTTGATAACCCCCTAAACGTGACGAGAATTTAGGAGTGTATTTCACCCATGTTGCAAGATCGGAGTGTATATTAAGTTCAGTTAGTCAAGTAAATGAGTTTCTTTATGGTTGTCAATAGTTCAAAAATGAAACTAATAATTTACACCGAATTTAGAATTGTTTTCAATACTTCTCTTCATATATTTTTATTAGAATTCTTGGCTCCGCCACTTACAAAATATCCATTTTTCCATTAAAATCTGCAAGAATATTCATTACTAGAATTCTGACTGCTTTCAGAGATACTACAAACATATTGATATTTCTGGGGGAAAAAAATCCTAATCTGAGCTACTTCCAATTTCCTTCTCTTATCTACTTGGAACTATGGAACTATGTTGGACAGACTCTTCAAACATACCTTTCGATACGTATTGGATCCTCCAAAATATGATACGGTGCTTCAATATTTTTGAAGAATCCGAACAACATAAATTTGCACTATGTGGTAAACAATTTTGAACCTCAAGAAGATTATGTAAGTGGATGTTGTCTTTAACACCAAACAATTTTTTAAAAAAAATACTTGGATGGAAGGGGTAGAGGGCGGATTGATTTCTCATATGATCACTCAGAAAGTTATATACTTTCTGTGATAATAACTACTAGTTGAATGATCATCTGGACAAGCTCGATTAAGTCAACTAAGAAATGTGTAGCCAAAACCCAAATGTATAGTGAAATTGATTAACAAGTTATGCCTTGAAGGTCAATATAGTTTTTGAGTTTATGAGATAAAAAATTATGTCAATCTCAATTGATTTTTCAGGCATGAAATTGTTGGACTGGTAACTGAGGTTGGTAACAAGGTAGACAAGTTCAAAATCGGAGACAAAATAGGCGTTGGATATCTAGTAGGATCATGTAACGAATGTGAAAATTGTACCAACGATCTCGAGAATTACTGTCCTGGACAGGTATTGACAGCCAATGGTACTCACTCTGATGGAACCATCACTCACGGTGGTTACTCCGATCTCATGGTTGTCAACGAGCATTTTATCGTTCGTTGGCCTGATAATTTGCCAATGGAAGCAGCTCCCCGTTATGTGCAGGGGTCACAACTTATAGCCCTTTGAGATATTACGGACTAGATAAACCTGGAATGCACATTGGTGTTGTTGGTCTGGGTGGACTTGGACATATGGCTGTGAAATTCGCCAAGGCGTTTGGGACCAAAGTTCCTGTCATTAGTACATCTATCAGTAAAAAAGACGAGGCAATTGAACGTTTAGGAGCAGACTCATTTTTGGTTAGTCGTGATCCTGAACAAATGCAGGTCAGTCGATCAATCAACTTAGCTTCAATCACAAATTTACAATGGTATTCATGTGACACAAGTATGAATTTTTGTTTGCACGTGTAAATACGAGCAGGCTGCAGGGGGTTCACTTGATGGAATCATTGACACTGTTTCCGCAGTTCATCCTATTTTTCCATTGCTTAATTTGTTGAAAACTAATGGGAAGCTAGTGATGGTTGGTGCCCCTGAAAAACCACTAGAGTTGCCTGTATTTCCCTTGCTTTCAGGTACATTTTGCGTAGTAGCTTATTCTTCATTTAAGTTCTAACATGTCCGTTTGATTTAGTAAATAACTCAAGTATGTAATGTGGAAAACAGGACGGAAGCTAGTGGGAGGGAGCGCGATAGGAGGGGTGAAAGAGATACAAGAGATGGTAAACTTCGCGAAGAAGCATAACATAACACCAGATGTTGAAGTCGTGCCAATGGAGTATGTGAATACAACGGTGGAACGTCTCGTGAAATCGGACATTAAGTATCGTTTTGTTCTTGACATTGGCAATACTTTGAAGAAGAGTTAATATAGGGACATGTTATTCTTGTTGTGTGTTTGTATTTTAAGCAAGAAAAAATGGTGTGAGGGAATTACTAAACATTCCTTTCTACTACTCTTAATCTCTTATGTTTAATTTTATATGACGCAATAATAAGTTTTCGTATACAGCTTCTTCTTTTTTTTGGTTTTCCATCCACTCTTTGATGAAAGATATTGTTTTGGGGCCCAACCACCGTACAATTGAAAAACGATACGACCCAAGATCAATTCTGGTTCTTCTTTCTATCAAAATAAATCAAATTCAAAAGCACACCACCCTTCTTTACTTTACAATCAACTTTCGACCCAAAGTGCTTTTAGAAAAGGTCAGTGAGGCAATAAAAAAGACTTGGTTTTGACGTAGAACCGGGGGAAGAATTATGGCTATAAAGGGCTTCACCCTCTTAGGCACATGGCTCTAAAGATTAAATCTCAAAGTGGTACTAAAGATTAGGCAGAAGAAGAACTATATATAACTAGAATTTTTCGCCCCTCACCTTGTACCAAAAACAAGTTCGGAACATACATAAAGATATTGGGCTCGTCTATTATAAGTTATTAGTTTACGGAGCTATCATAGATTTCTCGAGTAAGGAGATGAGACAAGTTTGAAAATCCGCGTTCACGCCGGAAAATCCAACATTCTTTCTAACAAAGGCTACTTTGTAATCAAATCGGAGACTTGAATCCGAGACCTTTGATTAAAAATGAATAAGTACTTACCAATACTCTATCACAATCCTTGTTGATGTCATAACTTAAATTCTTGTATAAAGTAGGAATAAGAGCATTTTCGGTCCATAAACTATAGGTATATTCTGATTTCGGTCTTGAGATATTTACTAAAGCACGTTTAACATTCAATTAATCAAAATAGTCATGTATTTTCCTATTTAAAGAAAACAAAAAGACTATTTAAAGAGGATATTTTTTGTTTAAACAACTAGATATTTCAAATAGTCATGTCTTTTTTTTTTTGCCTTTTTATTTTCTGAATTGACCTAATAGAGGACCCATATTATTTCCTTCTTCATTAAGCTAAACAAATAAATGACTTATACTAAGTTATATTTGAAAAAAAAAATGAACCGACAGCTTTTTCCCCCAATTATAATGAATTGAAATATTGTTCTCAAGTGGTAGGGTCGAGGTTGTATTTATTATTCTCCTTTACACGTAGTGACTCCGCAATGGTCCTCAAACGATCAGAATAAGGTAAGCTTAAAGATAAATTTTGTATTTAATCTTTTTAATTGAATGGATGATGTCCGATTTTTTTACTAGACCCCCCTAAACTTCGACTTTCTTTTTAGTACTTTGATTGAAATTAACTTGATCAAAATATTAGATTCTTATTCTTTTTGCAAATTTGTGAATATTCAAAAGCAAACAAAATAGTAGGATCAAGGGTGAGATTTGGTGGTTGAGTTGGGTGGGGTGGGAAGAAAATAATCTAGCTGAAATGTTACTTATGAAATTTATTTTTTACATCGTATCAGAAATTTATTCTCCTGATTTTTAACGATTTTATAAAAATTATTTTTCAAAAATATTTGACCAATCAAACGTAGAAAAATTAGAAAATATTTTTCTGTCGCACCAAGCACACACACTTTATAATTATTTTTTTCAAATTATTGTTCACCATCTTTTCTGATGGCTATACTGGAAAGGTAACCACCAACCATATATCCTAATTAATTATTGTGGAACGATATTAAAGTGACGCAATCATCATTTTCGATAGCTTAATCGTACATGCTCCCTTAACTACAAAATCTTTTTTCAGATTATTGTGTTTTTCACTTATTAAATTATAGCATTCCACGTGATATTTTGGGACGCCCAAAGACGCTATATTCATGAGCTAATACATATGAAAATTAAGAAATGTATGAAAAAAACGGTGGGACTATATGTAATGCTTTTCCAATTCATTACGGAGGTCCTCATATAGTTTTGACAAAAAAAATTTGGGATGCCCAAAGGTGCGATCCATGAGCTAATACATATGAAAAATAAAAAAAATTGGGTAATTCCTAAAAGTTGTCTCGTAGATGCAAATATATGTGTGAAAAAATTGGCGGGACTATATGCAATGCTTCCCAAACTCATTACGAAGGTCCTCGTATAATTTTTTCAGAAAACATTTTTGGGTGCCCAAAAAGCGACAGATCCATCGGTTAATACACACGAAAAATCAAGAAAGTCGGGTAATTCTAAAAATTGGCTCCTAAATCTGAAAATATGAGTGAAAAAACGATGGGACTATACATAATGATTTCCCAACTCATTAAGGAGGTCCTCATATAGTTTTTTAGAAAAAAATTCTGAATGTCCCAAAGGCGGATCCATGGACTAATACACTCGAAAAACTAAAAAAGTTTGTTGATTCCTAAAAGTTGGATCATAAATGCGAAAATATGCATGAAATAAACGGCGGGACTACACGTAATGCTTCTCCAACTCATAACAGAGGTCTTCATATAGTTTTTTCAGGAAAAAAATTTCGGTGCCCTAAATGCGTCTGATCCATGGGCTAATGCACACGAAAAATCAAGAAAGTCGGGTAATTCCTAAAAGTTGGCTCGTAAATGCGAAAATATGCATGAAAAAATGACGGGACTATACGTAACGCTTTCCCGACTCATTACGGAGCTTCTCATACAATTTTTCTAGATAAATAAATTCGGGTGTCCAAAGACGCCAGATCCATGAGCTAATAATACACACGAAAAACTAAATATGATCTATATATAAAGTTAATTTTCAAACATAAATATATGATCTGATTCATAATCAAAATTACTGAATTCTGTTGAGGGAAAATACACAGACCAATTGATTCGGATTTATCATTTACCAAATTAAACCAATTGCATTATTCATAAATCAAACCAAATCAATAAAGTGGAGCTTTTTCTCCATTTTTTTTTTTTTCAAAATCTTTTATGATCCCATACAATCATAATAAATCATTTCATTGAAACCAATTTCTACTAAGCATGTCACTATATACTACACATAGTTTAAAATTGGTCACGTACTACTGAACCATTTTCCTAGAAACATCATATAATATAAGATATAATATTATCTAATATTAATTAATAAAAAGGCAAATTGTACAGAGAAGCCATGACGATAACATTTGTTCATACCTCATCGACTACGTCACTAGCCATCAACTCAAATGCCTATTTATTCAAATGAAAAATCAATACATTGGACTATAACTTTACTCAAACTAATTGTTCTAATAACAATAATAATATCTCCAAAAATAAACAAAATCAAGAAAATGGAAAAATCACATGAAAATGTTGAGGCATTTGGATGGGCAGCTAGAGATACTTCTGGGGTACTTTCTCCTTTCGAATTCTCAAGAAGGTACTTACGTTATATAAACTGACAGTATTGATAGTGTATGTATTGTGTATATTAATTTCGAACATATTGATAAACTAGTTGACTGAACAGTATATATCTATAACTTTTCTTGTTGAATGATGAAGGGTGACTGGTGAAAAAGATGTGCAATTCAAAGTTATGTATTGTGGAATTTGTCATTCTGATCTTCATCAACTCAAGAATGAATGGAGCAATAGTATATATCCAATGGTACCAGGGTAAGTTTCATTTTGATCCATCTTTTAATATGTTCTTTTATTATAACCCTTCGTAGACAAAAGCCGTTATGTATAGTTTAATTTAAGTGGAAAATGGTAGATATGCGGACTTATTATTCACCAAGTTTCAAAAAAAAGTATTCTTATAATTGCAATATATGTATCTTATTACAGAGGCGGAGCCAGAATTTGAACAATATAATCATTGCAATATACATGTAGTTAGTTTGGGTAATTGTTTGGACTATGAAACTCTAAATTTGATCATCAAGAAGTTTACTAGAAAACTTTGCCATGATGAAATATGTTGGTAAACAACTAAAATCCATAACTAAATCGGATTATTAGCTTAGGTTTCCTAACCACTGGTAGGTTCTGCTTACATTTTATCCTCTTCTGACTCGATTTGTGAGATTATACTGAATATGTTGTTGTACGTTACAGGCATGAAGTTGTTGGTGTAGTAACTGAAATTGGTAGCAAAGTTGAGAAATTCAAAATTGGTGACAAAGTTGGAGTTGGATGTTTAGTAGGATCATGTAGAAAATGTGAAAATTGTGACAACCATCTTGAAAATTACTGTCGCGATCAGATCATGACATACAATGGTGTTTACACCGATGGAATCCCCACGTATGGTGGTTACTCCGATATAATGGTAACCAACGAGCACTACGTGGTCCATTGGCCCGAAAATTTACCAATGGAAGCAGCTCCCCTGTTATGTGCAGGGATCACAACTTATAGTCCATTGAGATATTTTGGACTTGACAAGCCTGGAATGCACATTGGTGTTGTTGGTCTAGGTGGTTTGGGACATATGGCTGTGAAATTTGCTAAGGCGTTCGGAACCAAAGTTACTGTGATAAGTACATCTGTTAGTAAGAAAGATGAAGCAATCGATCGTTTAGGGGCAGACTCGTTTTTGGTCAGTCGTGATCCTGACCAAATGCAGGTCGATCAATCAATCAACTTTGTTTCAATTTCAAATTTATAACATAGGTGTGACTTACGAATAATACTAATTTTCGTTTGTATGTTAAATACGAGCAGGGTGCAGCGGGGTCACTAGATGGCATCATCGATACTGTATCCGCGATTCATCCTCTTCTTCCATTGATTAATTTGTTGAAAACTCATGGGAAGCTTGTGATGGTTGGTGCCCCTGAAAAACCACTAGAGTTACCTGTGTTTCCCCTGCTTTTAGGTACGTTTGGTTATAAATCGACGATTTTGTATATACATTTTTTTTTATATTGATACGTATGTTTAATATAATGTGTGTAATAGGAAGGAAGCTAGTGGCGGGGAGCGCGATAGGAGGGATGAAGGAGACACAAGAGATGGTAGATTTCGCGGCAAAGCATAACATAACACCAGATGTTGAAGTTGTGTCAATGGACTATGTGAATAAAGCGTTGGAACGCCTTTTGAAATCGGATGTGAAGTATCGTTTTGTGCTTGACATTGGCAACACAATAAACAAGAATTGAGATGAAGGGGGACATCCTGGTCAAGAAAATGAGTGTGTTATAGGGTTATGATTTTGTATTAAGCTTGTGCGTTTTGTTGTTTAGTTTATTTCTTATGTTTTGTGTATCAAAAGGAATGAGGAGTTAAGAGAATAAATATGATATTGTGTTTTCTAGTATACGTATTTGCATAAGACGTTTACATCAAACTATACTGATTTCATGGTTAAGTCATAGCACGAGTACGATTAAATTTTTGCCTCTAAATTAACAAGTATAGTTTTGTCGTAGCACATATCGACTTTCTTAATGTATGCGTATAACTATCCTTTAGTGAGCAGAGCAAAATGCAATAAACAATATCTATAATGCCAATGGATTTTTTTTTAATAGGAATAAGAAATATCAAATTGTTAAGTTTGGCAAAATTATGGTAATTACTTAGCCTGTGTTTTTATAGCAAATCAATAAATTATTTTAACTTTAATTTATTAAAAAACAAGATAAAAATACATATTACTTAGATAATTATGTGGTAAATTTGTGTAGTGCTTGACAAATCAATGAGTAAAAGTTAAGCGTTTATTATATACCAAATTAATCTTTAATCATGATTACGTAATATATGTTCTCACTTCAATTTTTAATTGCTAAAGTTAATTAATTTGATTTGATGTAAATAATAATGCAGACAAAGATTTTCTTATAAAAAAAAAGAAATTTGCGTAAATAATGTACATTTTAAATACCAAACATGGGAGTGGTAGTGCCCCAACAATAAAAACTTATTTGTATCTAATATTTAAAATTATACCGTCCAAATAAAAGGACGAAAAAAGAAAACAAAAAGTAGTGGGAAAAAGGGGGAAAATAACTCGATAAAAATGTAGTGGGAATAAGTCGGAAATTGCAATTATTAATTGGTCCAAATTTCACACTTTGATGTTTTAATTTTTCTTTTAAATATACTTTCACATTATCTACGTGGATATTCTTTAGCCACTAATATTAACTTTAAGTTTTTCACGTTTGGAAAGCTTTTCAAGAACCTCTTTTTTGGGGCAATTTAAGGAAAAAAATAATTAACTTACATATTGTGTTTAAGTTATCGCACTATTTTGTAATTGTCATTATTTTCATATCAATTGCTTTGTTTACACAACCTTTCCCGACCCTCCCAACTCCCTTCATTCAATGCTTGGCAACTTTTTTCATGTAGCGTACACACGTCTATTTTTGACATTCAGATAAAAGACGACGGTTGCAAAGAAAGGGGTGAGGTAGTGCTTGTCATGGGAAGAGAGCTCTCACCTTAACGAAAGAATTGTCGTTTTCCTTTTTTCAAACCTACTGATATATAGCTTTTGAGCCAATGATCCTTCAAAAACAATCTCTCTACCTCTACATGGAAATTAAGATTAAGCTGATTTGTATACACTCCATTTTTCGACTTTCGTGGACCTCATTATAAGATTTCACTAAATACATTATAATATTAAAAAGAAGAATATTTTTAAAACTCATAAACTTCAAACTCTAGATAGATTCGAAAAAAAAAAAAGTGTGAAACCTTTTTTTAAAAGTCCTGCAAAGTAGGACTCTACACCTATCGACCACAAAAAAGAAGTCAAAATCCAATTTGTTTAAGTAAGTCATTAGTTGTTACACCTCATCGATAACGTCACATATTTTTCACTCAAAATCCTATAAATATGGATCATAACATAATCAATTTTGTATCATCCATCTTTTCCTACATTCTTCTCTATTATAATTTATACTATATATACACTACATAAATATTTTTATTTTTCAAACGAAAAAATGGCAAAATCATTTGAAAATGAACATCCAATTAAGGCATTTGGATGGGCAACTAGAGACACTTTTGGAATTCTTTCTCCTTTCAATTTTTCAAGAAGGTACAAATTATTATTTTTAATTTTGATGGTGTATTTTTCATTTCAATCGGAAACAAACTCTCTATAAGCTGAGGTAGGATAACATCTACATACATATGCTATAATAAAAATGGTTTTTAGTGGCAATAAATATGTCAATTAACAAAGAGTGTTGAAATTTTTACCAGTATTTGTTATTGGATCCAATGTCGTTATAGGCTCCGACGACATTTACAAAGAGTACTAAAATGTAATTGTCACTTGTAACTGCCTTAAGAAAAATCATTTTTTTTCTAATGACACTCAGTTTCTCGGACCCCACCTGTATGATTATACTGAATTTGTTGTTGTTGCTTTATTGTAAATTTGATGATGATCATTTTGTGTTAATGGTTACAGGGTGACAGGTGAAAAAGATGTGCAATTTAAAGTTATGTATTGTGGAATTTGTCATTCTGATCTTCATCAACTCAAGAATGAATGGGGAAATAGCAAGTACCCCATGGTGCCTGGGTAAATTGATTTGTTCTTTTATTTTTGGTTTAAAAAAAATTCAGATTATTTTTTAATTGTTAGCTCCAAAAATACTAACCAGAACTTTCATTAACGAGATTCAAAAATATTAAGGCACAAAGAAGTTAATGGAATTCAACATCCACTATATATGCACATAACTAATTTTTCGGCGAAGAATATTTACTAGCTAGTTTTCCTGTTCTCTGTATCTTTTCAATTTTTCACATTACTGTATATTTTTTATTTGAAAGCAATCCTGATTTGGTTCTTAGTCTATAATTGGCCATTTTGAGCTCTTGATACCTCAGTAAATCCTGAGTTGATGGGACATGGTACTCCCTCCGTCCCATTTTATAAGAGTTAGTTTGACTCGACACGGAGTTCAAGAAAGAAAAGAAGACTTTTAAAACTTGAAGACTAAAATGAATGATAGAAATTACTGTGACTATAAATCATTTCATTAAGGATAAAATGGACATTTTAAAGTTAAATGTGTCATTTTATTTGGGACGGACTAAAAAGGAAGGTAAGTCATATAAACTGCGACAGAGAGTAAAAACTAGAGGAATTTGTGTCGATTCGATCTACTCGTGAGTGTAACTAATTGTAAATATAATTGCAGGCATGAGGTTGTTGGTGTAATTGAGGTGGGAAGCAAGGTGGACAAATTTAAGGTTGGAGACAAAGTAGGTGTTGGATGTATGGTAGGATCATGTCGAAAATGTGAGAATTGTAGCGTTGATCTCGAGAATTACTGTCCTCGTCAGATTCCTACATACAACGGCTATAGCTTAGACGGAACCCTCACGTTTGGAGGTTACTCTGACATGATGGTATCCGATGAGCATTTTGTAGTACGTTGGCCTGAAAACTTGTCGATGGACGCTGCTCCCCTGTTATGTGCTGGAATTACTACTTATAGTCCTTTGAAATATTTTGGACTCGATAAGCCTGGAATGCACATTGGTGTTGTTGGTCTTGGAGGGCTCGGACATATAGCTGTTAAGTTCGCTAAGGCATTCGGAACCAAAGTGACTGTCATTAGTACATCTGCTAATAAGAAGCAAGAAGCAATTGAGCGTTTGGGTGCAGATTCTTTCTTGATCAGTCGCGATCCTGAGCAGATGAAGGTGAATATAATAACTCGTTATCATTGAACTCTGTGATCATCTTATTTGAATGTTTAATCTGTTTGAGAGAGCACTTTTATTTAGTTGTGTTTTCAACACACCTCTGCCTGTTCTTTTTCATGAGTAAAGCACGTGATTTTTTTTATTTTTGTTGACAATGGTGGTGTTGAGGTTTTTGAACTCACGACCTCCGCTTGCTCTGGTTCTGTGTTGAAGTGTGTGACAATGTCATCTAAAAGCTTAATTAAGTTGTTATGCCAGTTTAACAATTTAAACACGAGAATGGGAGATAACCTTTTGTTTATTCGTTTATTTATATACGAACAGGCTGCAATGAACACATTGGATGGGATTATCGACACTGTTTCGGCGGTGCATCCTGTTCTTCCATTGCTTATGTTGATGAAATCTCATGGTAAGCTTGTTATGGTTGGTGCACCAGAAAAACCGGTGGAGTTGCCTGTGTTTCCTCTACTTATGGGTAAGCAAATGCAAGATTTCAAATAATAAAGTTCTAACTAAAGTATACATAATGTAATGTGGTCCTTCTTGGGACTCTGCGCATTGCAGAAGCTTAGTGCATCTGGGTGTCTTTTTTTTAGACTAAAGTTTGTATGTATAATGTGGAAAACAGGAAGGAAGCTAGTGGCTGGAAGTTGCATAGGAGGGATGAAAGAGACTCAAGAAATGTTGGATTTTGCAGCAAAGCATAACATAACACCAGATATTGAAGTTGTGCCAATGGACTACGTGAACACAGCATTGGAACGTCTTCTGAAATCGGACGTGAAGTATCGTTTCGTGCTCGACGTTGGCAATACATTGAACAAGAAATGAGAATATTAATGGGGAGTTCAATTATGTAGCAGTGTTCCTTTGCTTACATTACACTGTTTTCAAAGATGATTAATTAAATGTGTTTCTTGCACTTATCAAAATAGAAAAAGAATGTAACATTTTACCAATATTTAATCTATAATCCTGGGCTTGTGGGAAAGTGTTGCCTTTGTTTCTTAGAAGAGGAGCAAGTGGCCTCTTCTTCATATCTGCTCTTCCTTATCCCAATGCAAACCTCAGATTCATTTTTATACCACAAACGAACTCCAATTTGCATATTTTCTCCAAAATCATCAAACTCAATGCACCCATAGTCATTTGGTGTTTTTCCATTTGCATTAGATGCATCCCATAAGCCACCAAGAGGTACCAACAAAAATTTCATATTCCATTGATCATAATATTGTAAATTGTTGGATAAGGCAAATTCCTTGGTCATCGACGACATCCCATCATCACATGATAAGGGAATCAAATGAGCTGTGATGCAATCAATTCGTTTGCCAAAATAACATACAGCAAATCCCAAGAAGTTATCACTTACATACCAATTCTTAGGCAAATTGACTGATACACTTCTGCCCATTCCCTGATAGTTGAACCAACTTGGCATATTCCCCGCCAAACTCACAAACACTCTTAGTGACGAGGAATCTGAAGAAAAGATGTCATGCTGCAATGATGAGATATTCTGAAGCAACGAATTACAGATCCAATCATTGCTCCAATCTGCATATATTCTGTCTAATTGCTGTGGAAATTCTGGAAGCTGTGTAAGCCTCTTGCAGAATAATAAGTACAACAATCGAAGGGCACCAAGTTCGGATATGCTTTGAGGCAAATGCTCAAAATTATTTCCTTGGAGATACAACTCTTTCAAAGAGGATAAACATCCAATGTCTTCTGGCAGCTGTGTAAGCCTCTTGCAATATGATAAGTCCAAGAATTCAAGAGCACCAAGTTCGGATGTGCTTCGAGGCAAATCCTCAAAATTATTTCCACAGAGATTCAAGCGTTTCAAAGAGGATAAGGATCCAATGTCTTCCGGAAGTCCTCCATCTATTATATTGCAGCCACTGAGATCCAGAGATTCCAATAAGAGTAATCCTTTATTCACCAGAGGGAACACAAAGTACACTCTATCTTCTGATTTTACTTTTCGAAAACTCAAACTTATAAGCTTGTTCAACCGGACGATGGAAGACGGAGGTCGTGAGATTAGAGTATTGCTGGCATGAAGCACCTCCAAGTTTTCTAAATCACCGATCTCTTCTGGCAAGCTTTCAAGTTTTGAGCACTCAGACACATGTAGCTTCACCAAACCTTTCAACTTACAAATGCTGCTTGGAAGAGATACAAGGTTTTTCATGTCATCTAGATAAACGAAAGATACTGGCAGTTCCCTTATTCCAAGGATTTCCGGAAATTTCTCTAAACTATAGCAGTTTCTTAGATTCAAAGATTCAAGAGATTCCACATTAACATATGGAAACCTCTTAAGTTTTGTACAAAAACACAAATTTAACTCAATGAGTTTTTTGCAATACTTGAGGGAAGGATGAACTTCTTCAAGACTCTTACATTCCCATAGATTCAAATACTGCAAATTTGGCATCCCCTTGAAATCTGGTGTTCTCTTCAGGCTTTTGGAGCCACTTAGATCTATCCTTTGTAGAGACAGAAATTGCTGCAGCTATTCAAAACACAGAAAGAATGATGAAAAGTAGTAAATGACATGTTTATATGATAACTCAACGTGTGAAATGAGAAATTGTTTGATTTTACTTTATAATGGAAATCATGTTGTAATGAATAAATAAAAGGTAAAATATGTAAAAGAAGCTAGCATGTTTTATTTAAATTTCCGCTATATATATTTAATTATCTGGATGTTGATGTCGTAGAAAAGTTGTGCCAACATATTTCTTTTTGTTTCTTCTTAAGATGCAGAGGTTGGAAATTCAATTCATAGAGATTAATGTAGTAATATATAATAACGTACAACCAAAATAATGTAAAATACATTGGTTAATAACTTATTTCATTTAAAAACAAGCTAGGACAATTAAAAATAGAATGGTACCTTTGTTTCATTCCATAAATAATGCAATGAACTCAATCGGAGATCAAGATGAACAAGCCTTCTGGGATTAAAATTTTCTGGCAATAACTTCCAAGGATAATGATGCCAGACAAACCAACGCAAGTTATTGGGCAGGTACTCCATCTCTTCTGAATAACTTTGGGAACACCATGGCCCTGAATAACTCTTCATGCATAATATCCTAAGCCTTTGCATATTTTTCATTGCCTCTTTCCTAAAGCATAGTTTTTCATAAAAGGTAAACCAAATTGCTTCGACTGTCATGGTCCCCTATAAAAAGGTAATGACTGTCAACAAATCATAACTTCACATGTCATCTACAATCCCCAAATGCTATTTTTTGTTACACTTGAAGAGTTAGCACCATTAAATAAAAATTAAGGTACAAATATTAGTTAAGAAATATATATGTCACTTAAGAGAAATGCTTTTTATATTTTAATGATACATTTTTTGACAAGTTTACTATACTCAAGTTTAAAAAAATTTCATGCTATTATAAAACAAAATAGTAACTGAAACAGTGCCAATAATTACCCTTTTTTAAATAAAAACTAATCAATTATCAAGTGAATTGGTATGGTTAAGTTTTGGTCCTCCTTAATTTTATTTTATAAAAATTTACTCAAGGTAGATAAATGGGTGATATTAGCTTTTAAAAAATTTAATATAGTATAAATTTCAAGAATGATAATATAAGATTAAATATATCAAGTGTCCACTAGACTAATTCATTACTACTTATTAACATGAAACATGAGATAAACAAAGTAGGTAGTGTTAATTTGAAATAGTTACTTGACAAATTAAAGCCATCATACTGAAGTAAACAACTAAAATGACGTATGCGTGAGTATATATATATATGTTTGAAATATGAATACTATTGCATTGTTTAGCTTACTTACCATATTGTCCATCATCACATCTTTGAAATCTTTAACATTCCATAGTCTGCTATGTTTTCCGAAACCTTTTTGCACTTTCACTATGTATTTTCCCATATCTTCAATCAAGTCATGCATTTCAACTCTGTCACATTCAGAGATGAACACAAGGGATTTGTCAATTAAGACATCCAAAATGTATTCAGCTCCAGAATCATAGCTCTCAACAATTTGCATGACTTCTTTTCTTTCATCTCCTCGGAAGAAACATGCGATATCTAGAAATATTTTTTGCTCTTTGGGCTCCAATCCATCATAACTTATTTTGAGTTTTTCAAAAATTTCTGAATTAGAGTTTTTCTTTATTTGGTCTACAATTTTTTTCCACTTATCTACGCCTTTCTTATGCAGTAAAGAACCCCACACCTTGAGGGCTAAAGGAAGGCCATTAGCGTGATTTAGTACCTCCAACGAGAACATCTTAAAACACTCATCTGGAACTTCTTTTTTGAAAGCATGTTGATTGAACAATTGCATAGCTTCATGATCAGGTAGTGTATGCACTTCATATATTGCATCATTATTCTCTATCAATTGTCTATTTCTAGTTGTTACAATAATTCTACTGCCATTACCAAACCAACCAACACCACCTGCTAAATACTCCAAATGATCTCTTTCATCAATGTCATCAAGCACAATCAATACCTTCATTGAAGAAAGTCTGCTCTGAATCATGCACTTCCCATCATACTTATTATTGACATAATCATTTTTTTTTCTTAGCAATTCAGAGAGAAGAGTATTTTGTAAAGAATACAGTTCATTCTTTCTTGCATTTTCTTTAACATCGGCTAGAAAACAAGCAGCTTTAAATTGATCAGATAAAGTATCAAAGATGGCTTTTGCTATCGTCGTTTTACCGACTCCGCCTATTCCCCAGATCCCAACAATTTGAACATCATCGATTTTTATTTGAAGTAGGGATTTTAGTTCCTCCAAATGAGCATTTATTCCCACAACATCTTGCAAATAAGATAAAAAACGAGCACTCTTGCAAAATTTGGAAGAAATGTGGTCGACAATCTGCTCAATTTCCTTTGATTGATCAATCCTACATAAATTAGAGATTGATTGTTGACAATGTGAAGAAGTCAAGTATTAGAAAGTATTTTCATACGTTTAATGTTCAAGAGCATATTAAATAGGAAACATTATAGTTCAGGGTAATATATAGAAACATATTGCTATTTTTTTTCATCAAAAGCAATTATTTGTTTCCAACTCACCCCTCATGAATATCACGTCCTTTTAGATTTGCGGCAGCAGTTAGGGCATTCCTCCATCCTTGAACCTTCTGAATCCCCTCAACATCATCCTTATACCTCGATTCATGTTTTGCAAATGCTTCTGCAAAGCTCTTACTTTGGTATCGAACATGTGATGGATTCACATAATAGAAGACCGGTATAACTGTTTGTCCATTTTCTTTCTCCTTGCATTCCATAATCTTCACTAGTTCATTCAAGCACCACCTTGATGTAGCATAATTCTTTGAGAAAACGATTATAGCAACTTCAGACTCTTCTATCGCTTGCATGAGTTCTTCTGAGATGGAATCACCATCCTCAAGCCTTTCATCATCTAGAAAGGTGAATATTCCCCTATTTTTTAAACCTTTGTACAAGTGACCCGTAAAATTATTCCGGGTATCAACTCCTCTAAAACTTAGAAAGACATCGTACTTCCATCGAGGACAGTACTGTAAATTACTCGCAGAAGAAGATGATGATGCCATAGATTCAATTAATTGTCTGAAAAGAAAAACTAAAGTGTATGGATCGGATGAGATCAATTGAATGATGAACAACTTAGTTATATAGAGGAAAGAAGAAATAAGCATTCCAGTCTATGGTTATGGACCCACTATCCATCTGCACAAAGAAAAATTGAACCACATTACTATTACGAACAAACAATACAAATCCCACTAGTTTAGAGTCTAATTACGTATTTTTATTTTAGTTTTTGAAATTATCTTTCGAACCATATTTTTAATTCGCCAGATAAATTCATCTGGGCACTCAGATACATGTATCTCAAATATATGCGGGTCAAATTTGGTGTAATTTGTTCCAATTACATTGTATATTCAAGTGTGACACGTATGTATCTGAGATACATTGACTCTCTTTCTCACCCTCTCTCTCTATGTATTTGTATTTCATAATATATCTAGTATTAAGAAAAATATGTATCTAGTATCAAAAGATATATGTTGACTTTCTTGCTCGCCTCTCTCCTCTCTCACTCGTCTCTCTCCCTCTTTCGCTGGCCTCTCTCAATTTGTTACTAGTATTTATGGTAGAAATGTTTGTGTAATTAGATAGTTTTCTCCTACTATTTTTGATGGATTTTTACCTTTCATCACAATAAACGGATGAAGTCAAGTCGCGTTGTTGTTGACGAAGAAATTGCCCTTCTTTTTTCTTTGCACTAGTCTGTGCTTGTACTTCAATTTTTAATGGTCCATTGTGTGGATATACATTAGATTTTCCAAGAAATTTCCTACATTTATAGCTTTTGACTGGTTGTTTATATTCAATGCGTCTTCATGTTTTGTCGGTAAAAAATTTGGAAGACGTCTACTCCAATTGAATTATTGCTATGGGTTCCACAGCAATATGAACACAGTAGACATCTCAAAATATAAGTGCATGAAGCTACAAAGAAAGACTATATCTTGAAAAATATCTCCGTTGAATCAAATTATTGTGAGTTAATTAGTTCTACTTAGTATTATGTATCCGCATAGATGCCTGACTTAATTCAGATTCGTGTCGAGAGGTTTTACATCGGGGGTAAAACACTTCTTAACAGGGACTAGTCGATAATCTAGGCACAAACTCAAGATATTTAATTAAGAATGAAGAAATAATTATGTTTCTATCATAATTATTGTTATTGTTCGATCTCTCATTTAATAATTGTAATTAACTAATAATTATTTTTATTTATGGTTATGGACTCACCGTAAGAAAAATTGGACCATATCTCTGCTTTTGATTGATTATTATTTGGAAAAAAATGTAATTAACTAATTTCTCTGTTTCAATTTATATAATTCACTTTTCTTTTTAGCCAATCCCAAAAGAATGACAGAAAAACAAACGATATACACTCCTATCAATAGTTATTCGACCACTTGAGCTACATTGATTCCAAGAGAGGTGTCACATCACTTCTATTAAAACAAGAGTTATATAAATATCTGCCAAGAATCTAGTTGTTTTGTAACAAACAGAGAAATTTGTCACCTCTAGATGGAAATAGAAAATACTCATTTTGTTTCAATTTGATTGTTTTATTTTTTTTAATTTTTCTGCCCACTTAAAAAAGAACATATCTTTCCTTTTATTTAAGGGAAAATAACGAGGGCAACTTGAGAGTATTTGAAAGCTTCAAGAGTTCTTCTAGGATCAAATCGCCATGTTTTAGCCTTTTATTAATTTAAAAGGTGATTATTTTCTTCCTTGTCAAAAGTTTGTACAAGTAACTCGTGTAATTGTTTTACGAGTATCTCGCCTCTCTATAGTCAACTGGTAAATTTCCATAGTAGTAGTAGGAAATTTCTTCAGGCCTTCCACACATTTATATTTGATTGTGACATGGATTCAAGTGCTGACAATTGTGCATGAACTTGACAAATTCCAACAAAAATTGGAAAAAGTCACCCAACTCTCGAAAAGCACAGTGGCACAACTAAAAAGAAATAAAGGTGTGGGAGCCATTCGCCTTACAAGGGCCTCACACCTTTGCTTTTTAATTCTTTTTTGTTGTCATTTTGGAATTTCGGCCAAAAAAATAAACTTACCCACTCTGGACTACAAAATGGACCGCTAAAAGTACAAGCGGATAAAAGAGTCCCAAATGAGAAGAAACAAAATTTTAGGACAAGTTAAATGGAATTATTGTACTGGGCGGAGCCACTTAAGGTGAAGGGTGGTTTGGTGTACACATATAGCTAGAAAATTATGTGGTATATCGAGATTAAATATTACTCTGTTATTATAAGTGTATATTTAATTTTTTACACACTTAACATAACTAAGAAAAATATTTGCACACCCTTCACTAAATTCCTAATTCCGCTACGAAATTTATTGCTCTACAAGTACAAACACCAACCTCCCTTTATCTTCTCTGCCAAAAATTGATTGAAATTTGTCTTTAATTTCACAGAAAGCAGACGACTTTGACTTTAAAAACTCCACTGGAATGGAAGATGTAATTATTGATATTTTTTCAAAAAAGCTTTTTGCATCTAGTGTAATTTTTTACCATACATTTAAAAAACCACCAAATTCAATAATACATACACAATGGACAGCTAAAAATACAAGAGGAAAATATGTTTGAAAATATAAATTTAAATTTGTCTTTAATTACACAAAAAGCAGACGACTTTGACTTTAAAAACTCCTACTTGAATGGAAGATGTAATTATTGCTATTTTTTCAAAAAACTTTTTGCGTCTAGTGTAATTTTTTACCATACATTCTAAAAACCCACAAAAGATGTGGTGGAGTGGATGGGGCTGCTCCTCACTTAACCACATAATCCTGGTTATAGAAAAATCTTTGGTAGGGAGCGCTTTTCTCTAAATGAGGCCCTACGTGGCGTGAATTCAGAATAGTCGAGCTCTAATGCGGGTATGAAACACCAGATAAAAAACCAAAAAATAAAATAGAAAATATATTCTAAGACAACCAACATTGAGTACTACTTCAGGTTACTTTTGACAAGCAAACTATCTTTTTTAGTTCATACATATATAAATTGAAGTTTGAGGCTAATAACTCAATCTCATTCTTAACTTTTATATTCTTGCATTACTTAAGTATCTTCATTTGTAATATCATTATAGAGAATACTATAAACTCTACGATGATCATAGAATACCTAGTTTTCTCTAGTTTGTTTTTCTTCATGCTTGTTAAGTAGTAGAGGTTTATTATTGCAATAGGTTCGGTAAGGTAAGGTCTAGCCCTCATTGCTTATACTCTTCTCTTCGAAGGTTCTTTTATTTATTAATGAAAAAAAGTACTACACTAAAAGTAGTACAGGAATTCTATGTTGCTCAAACTCTCTAAAAATATCAATGGATACGTGTCGAATCCTCCAAAAGCTGAGAATTTGACAAGAGTGTGACAACATTTTTGGAGAGTTTGAGCAATATATATAGCTAGAATTGCTCTGGACTACTTAATCCGCCTGCTAGAGTGACCATTTTCTTGTTGCGCAAATTCATCTGCAAACGGAAGAGTATGTGATTATATTTCGACAAAATTCAAATAGAATGAATTATTCCATACCCAAATTCTTTCTCGGGCCAAGAGTCGAGTTGTTCTGTTACAAAGTGCCCTTCACAGGCAGAATCACTAGTGGCGGAGCTAGAAATTTCACGAAGAGGGTCCAAAAGTTAAACAACAAAAGCTCTTTTTTAAAAGGAAAAAATAATTGTTTCAAGTGAGATTTGAACACGCTAGCATTGGCTCATTAAAGATATCTAAACACACATTCAAGACATCTGAAATCACTACGCTATAACAACCTATTATGTTAAGTGTGTCCAAAATATGTTTTAATCACTTCATGTATCATTTTATTTGTATATGCTGTATTTTTTTTCGATGATACATGTGCCTACGCCCCTGAGAATCACCGGGTATTTTTCTCGGTTACCAGTCTGCCCTGCATAAGTATTCCAAAACCAGAATAAAACTTGTTACAACCAAATTATAAGTAATCAAAATAAGATGACAGGTAATCGCATATTCCTAATCCAAAATGATCACAACATGTCTAATCATGAATTAGTGCATTTCTTCTTTGAGCAAAGGGCTTATAAATTTAGCAAGAAATCAAAAATGTCTACCATAGAAAGTGGATCTGCTGTCATTTATCTCATGTAATACAAAGACTCTTGTTTGTTATACAAAGTTTTTCTGTATTTGGGAACTCTTTAATACGACACTCTGTTCACTCTTCTTTATTTGGTAACTGTTTTAACTTTAAATGCATCATGCTCTCATGGAAATAAGAGGACGACTAACCAAAACTTCACCTCGTAAGAGTAGCACCCCAGCCTTAATGTATATTTGCAGCTCGACAACTCCTACGTATCTCAAGACCTTCATATACATCGATTTTGTCAGATAAAAAACAGCATAAATACAAGTAAAGAAAACATATAATAAAAGTTTATGAGCTGCTAAAAATACAATTTTATCTATCTTTCTGAATATATGCCCAATGAATTATTCAATCCATGTTGATGCCAACTTTAATAAAAGGAAGTGGGAAAGTTAGTGAGAAAGAAAAAGTGAAAGAGATGGTCCTTTTAAATTATGAGTGGAAAAAGTGATCTAAAATACTATGGGTCCTACAAAGAAGAAGATGCTAACACAAATGTAATTTAGGAGAAACTCACATTTAAAGGTATAATTCCTATAGTTTTTCCTATTTTTAATTTATTTCTAGAGTCTGCTGTAGTTTTTTTAGTATAACTTTTGTTGTTTTCTATATTTTTTTAGTGTACAATGCAGTCTTTTGTGTTGCATGTTTAATATTTTGAGGGGACTTTCTTGATGTTTAAAGTTAAATATTTTTCCCGTTGTTACTGTTTAAATCTATCAAAAAGTGTTTGATAAATATTTTATGGATTAACATTTGACAAACTTAAAAGGACCAAAACTGGTAATCAGTTCCAACAAGCTGTTATTTAAACTGCATTAACCGGAGCCCCTATGAAGGGTACCATACACTAGATGGGAAAAAACTAGAACTTGTTAAAAACACTTTAAAGTAATGGAGATATAGATGTTTGTATTACTTTATCAAGATCGATTTTAACAAGAAACAACAGACAGTTGGATAAAAAAGATCATGTACATTCTTAATTTGAAACGATCACATCACATCTAACCCTGAATTGGTCCATGCAGTTTTGAGAGGAAAAGGTTTCTACGTAACATTTGGTATGATACTCAAGGACTCAATATTTTTCAAGAAATTAGAAAAATCATAAGCCTTTAACTCTGCTACAATTAGTATTCTGTTATTATCCGATGTAATGAGCAAGTTAACACAAATTTTGTTGCTTTTTTACACCTTCAGGAGAGTGAACAAACCTCAACTTCACCTCGAACTCCAGCTTCCTGCACCGTCTAGCTCACATCAATTGTTTCGTTTTTTTTACCCAACTCCGATTCCTACCATAAAAAATTTAAAAGTTAAAAGAAAGATTTCTCCAAAAGTAAAAACTGAACTATTAGTAATTAGACAGTGTCACCGGTTCTGTTCTCAAAAGTACCACTTTTCTCTTCTTTTTTTTTCTTTTTTTTTAATAACCGAGAAATCCATTTGCGACCCGCCCTTTGGACCAATCACAACGTTCTAAACTCGATGGATAATGCCCCCCCCCCCCCTACCCTTCTCCACTTAAATACCGGGCTTCACTTTGCATGGTGTGGGGCTTGAACTTGCTACCTAAGTCACAAATCCTCCACCTTTTGCCACTCGAGCTAGGCCTTTGGGGCACCATTTTTCTCTTCTCATTTTGCACTATATAAAGATATGGCACCTGGACTTGACTCAACCCAAAAGCTAGCTTGAGAGAAAAGAGCCGCAAGGTACCTTTTTTGGCTTAACTATCTAGCACTCAATTATTGCAAGACTCATTGACTAATAATCCCTTATGTGACGTAATAGACAACTAGATAGCAAAGCTATCATTCTTTCATTTATCTGATGTAACAGACAACTAAATAGCACAAAGACTTTGTTACCTTTGTTTCTTAGATGAGGAGCAACTGGCCTCTTCATGGTGTTCACTATCATCATCTTATCCCATTGCAAATCTCAGCTTCATCTTTATACAACAAACAAGCTCCAAATTTCTTCTTTTCTCCGAATTCTAAACTGATAATGCCAGTCATTTGGTGTTTTTCCATTTGCATTAGATGCATCCCAAAAGCCACCAAGAGGTACCAAGAAAAAATGAATATCAGATTCATCAGCATATTCTGAATGGTTGGATAAGGCAAGTTCCCGGGACATCGACAATATCCCATCATCACATAAGGAAAACAAATGAGCTGTGATGTCATCAATTAATTTGCCAGAGTAACATACAGCAAATCCCAAGAACTTATCCGATACATACCAATTCTCAGGCAAATCGACTGATATACTTGTATCCATTCCCTGATGGTGGAACCAACTTGGGATATTCCATGTCTCCACCCTACTCATAAACCCCTCTTAGTGACAAGGAATCTGAAACAGAGATGTCATGCTGCAATAATGAGATATTCTGAAACAACGAATTCCAGATTGAATCATTGCTCCAATCTGCATCTATTGTATCTAATTGCTGTGGAAATTCTGGCAACTGTGCAGGCCTCTTGCAGTATGACAAGGCCAAGAATCGAAGAGCACCAAGTTGGGTTATGCTTTGAGGCAAATGCTCAAAATTATTTCCATTGAGAAACAACATTTCTAAAGAGGATAAGGATCCAATGTTTTCTACAAGTCCTCCATCTATTATATTGCAGTTACTGAGTTCCAAAATTTGCAAAGTGCTTAACCCTTCAAATACCTTAAAACCTAGAAACTCTTTAAGCCTCCTGCACTCTGATAAGTCCAAGGATCGAAGAGTACCACGTTGGGCTATGCTTCGAGGCAAATGTTCAAAATTATTTCCATTAAGATGCAATTCTTTCAAAGAGGATAAACATCCGATGTCTTCCGGAAGTCCTCCATCTATTATGTTGTAGTAACGGAGATCCAGCTCTTCCAATGAGCGTAACCCTTCATTCACGTGAGGGAAAACAAAGAACACCCCATCTACGAGACCTCCTCCTGTTTTTTGTTTTACAAAACTCAATGATTTAAGCTTGTTCAGCCGGATAATGGAAGATGGAGGTTGTGAGATTAGAGTATAGCTGGCATCAAGGGACTCCAAGTTTCCTAAATCCCCTATCCCTTCTGAAAGGCTTTCAAACTTAGAGCAACCCGATATATTTAGCTTCACCAAGCTTCTCAACATGCCAATGCTGCTTGGAAGTGATACAAGGTTTTTCAAAGAACTCAAATCTAGCACTGTAAGCCAGCCAGGGAAATGTCTCCTCATCTTGGAGCCTTCCACAGAAATGTCTAACTTCGGCTTCATTCTTCCGAGGATTTCTAGAAATTTCTCTAAACTAGAGCAATATTGTAGAGTCAGATATTCAAGAGATTCCAAGTTGACACATGGAAACCTCTCAAGGCTTTTACAATGAGACAAATCTAACCGGATGAGTTTTCTGGAACATCCCAAGGAATGGTGAGCCTCTTTAAGACTCGTACATCCACTCAGATTCAAATACTCCAAATTTGGCATCAATCTGGTGTTCGCATCAGGCTTTTAGAGCCTCTAAGATCTAGCCATCGTAGAGGCGGCAAAAGCATCTATTCAGGACACAGAAAGAAATTGTTTAATTTACTCCTTTATATTATGAGAGTCAGCAAAATATTTTGTGGGACATTAGAAATTGTTTTAATAAAACAAATGGTAGACTATAATTGAATAACCTCTATACTCTTAAAAATATATATTTATATAAAAATACTATAACATCAAAATACAAGAGAAATTCTATGCTAATAAATTTTAAAGAAGAATGTTCTAACCGCGCAAAGTGCGGGCCCATTTACTAGTTATAAATAGAAGGTAGAATAACTAAAATCCCTTAAACCTGACAATTGGCTAAAATTCTATTCAAATAAAAAAAGATTTAGCCAAGGTAGTAAAGTTCCATCTGCGTTTTCTTTTTATTTCATCTTTAGATTCTATGACTATTTATTTCAGCATTGTATTTTTCCAGCATGTATTTTAAAATTTTGAATCAAAACTTAACAAGGTAAAAAAAGAAAAAGTAAATATATTATTTCAAAAATGCCATGTGGCACCGTGGATCTCAACCCGAGACTCGTGGGGAGGACAAATGATGACAAAGAGCATGCATAATGAAAAAACAACACAAATTTAGGTCTACCCTGAATAAAACGTACCAAGTTTAGGGGAGTTTTAGTATTCTGCCAAAATAAAAAAGTATTTCAAATAAATATGTACCTTTCTTTTCGTCCATAATTCATGCAACGAACTTTGCTGGAGTTTAAGATGAACAAGCCTTTGTGGATTAAAATTTTCTGGCAATGACTTCCAAGGATAGTGATGCCAGACAGACCAACGCAAGTAGTTGGACAGGTACTCAATGGAATCATCAAGGCAATTAGAGTCGTCGGGAACGTCTTCCGAATCACTCCAAGAGGAATAATCTGAAGGGGAGTACCGTTGGAGCCAATTGTCATACGTATCATAGTCTGTATCACTTATATTTAATATCCTAAGCCTTTTCATATTTTTCATTGCCTCTTTGCTAAACCATAGTTTTTGAATATAAGTACACCAGATTACTTCCACTGTCACAGTCCCCTGGTATGCAAATTTTTCATATGTATTGTAAAATCCGCTACCAATATCACTAATTTCTTACTCCTCGCATGCAAATTTTTCGAAATGTTTTGTATTATTTATTATTGCACTTGAAGTTCTTGGAAAGCAACCATTAAAAAAAATAGGGTACAATATTTGTTAGGTCCTTTCAAGAAATATGCCACTCGTGAGAAATGCTTTGTACAATTAATTCCAATTTCTAAAGATACATTTTTCGAGAAGTTTTTGTTGAATATCACCATACGGTTAGTTAGGATAAGTATGAAGAATTAGAAGTGTGATTGGATAAGTATTGTAGAGTTAATGTCTATGTTGCTCAAGCTCTTCAAAAAAGTCAATGGGTACGTGTCGGATTCTTCAAAAGTAGTGTATTTTTGACGAATCTAACATGAGTGCAGCATCGTAAGTGAAGAGTTCACGCAACTTAGGTTAATGTCAATGTATAACTCTAGCCTCTAGCGTAAGTCTCCTTAATTGTATTAGAAAAACTTATCTAATTAGGTTGAGTCTAACTTTAATTGTATGTGTATAAATACACTGTGTATGTAATTACTCAATAAATGAATACAACGCTAAAACTTCTCAGATTTCTCAGTTTTTAGAATCAAGTCGAAAAGCTTTTCATGTTGTGATATAACGAAATTGTAATAATTCTCATCTTTTAAATAAAAAATAACAAATGATCAAATGAATTCTAGACCAAGGATTTGTAAGGTAAGATCTGCCCTTCCTTACTTGTATTTTTTCCATTGGAGAATTTTTATTAACAAAAGGTTACTCAGAGTAAATAGTTGGGTATTATTAGCTTAAAAGATTACTAACTGAGTTATTATGTACAAAGTATCGTATAAATTTCAAGTTAATCCAAAGAATGGAAGTTAGATTAAACATATTAAGCTTCTACTAGCTAGACTAATTGATGGCTTGGTAACATTAGATAAATGGATTTTGATATATGAAAACCAGAAATTAAATATTATTGCATTATTTAGCCTACTTACTGTATTGTTGACCATCACTTCTTCCAAATCTTCAACGTCCCATAATCTTCTGCGTTCACCCGGATCCTTTCGCATTTTCACTATAAATTTACCCATATCTTTTATTAAGTCATGCATCTGAATCGTATCATAGTCGATGAACACAAGAGATTTGTCAATTAGGACACTTAATTCAATATTTGCTCCAGAATAACAGCTCTTAAGAATTGACATGATGTAATCTTTTTCATTCCCTCGTAAGAAGCATGCTATATCTAGAAATATGTCTTGTTGTATGGTCTCCAGTCTATCATAGCTAATTTTAAGTTTTTCAACGATTTCTGACTTGGATTTAATTTTCATTTGCTCTATAGCACTTTTCCACTCAGTTCTGTCCCTATTATATAAGAAAGAACCCCACACTTTCAGCGCTAAAGGAAGGCCTTTAGCATGACTTACAAGCTCCAACGAGAGCTTCTCAAAACATTTACCTGGAACTTCTTCTTTGAAAGCATTTTGATTGAACAATTTAATAGCTTGATGGTCACGTAGTGTAGTCACTTCATAGACTACGTCATTCTTTCCTATCAAATGCTTGCCTCTTGTTGTTGCAATAATCCTACTGCCTTCGCCAAACCAATCGAGATCCCCTGCTAGGTTATCCAAATGGTCACTGTGATCTATGTCATCAAGCACAACTAAAACCTTCTTAAATCTAAGTCTATGAGCTATCATGTGCATTCCGTCCTCCTTATTATTCACGTAATCATCTTTATTCCTCAACAGTTATGACAAAAGGATATTTTGCAAAGAATGCATTCCACATTTGTTTTCTTTAATATCCGCAAGAAAACAAGAAGCATCAAATTGTTTTGAGTTTGTATCAAAAATATCCCTTGCTATTGTCGTTTTACCAACTCCCCCCATACCCCAGATCCCCACAATCCGAACATCATTAATTTCCATCTCTAGTAGGGCTTTTACTTTATCTAAATGAGTATCTATGCCCACAACATTTCGCAAATAAGATACTGAAGTCTTGCATAATTTGGACGAAACTTGGTCAACAATATGTTGAATACAGTCTGATTCAATCCTATTAAAAAAACAAGAATATGAGAATCAAGATTAAAAAGTAGTATTTCACATTATAGAGTACTACATAATTATGATAAAAGGGACTATGCACATAAATCAAACTTTAAGAATCAATCAGAATATTTTTGAGGTATTCTTTTCAATTTATGTGTTTTCAACTCACCCGTCATGGATATCATATCCTTTTAGATTTGCAGCAGCAGTTAGGGCATTCCTCCATCCTTGCACCTTCTGCATCCCCTCAACATCATCCTTATACCTTGATTCCTGTTTGGCAAATGCTTCTGCAAAGCTATCACTTTGGTATCGAACATGTGATGGATCCACATAACAGAAGATTGGTATGACTGTTTGTCTATTTTCTTTCTCCTTGCATTCCATAATCTTCACTAGTTCATTCAAACACCACCTTGACGTAGCATAATTCTTTGAGAAAACGATTACGGAAACTTGAGACTCTTCTATAGCTTTCACGAGTTCTTCTGAGATGGAATCTCCCTCCTCTAGCCTTTTATCATCTAAAAAGGTGAATATTCCCCTGTTGTCCAAACCTTGGTACAAGTGACTCGTAAAATTTTTCCAGGTATCTTCACCTCTAAAACTTAGAAAGACATCGTACTTCCGTTGAGGACAGTACTTTGAGTTACTCGCATTAGAAGAAGATGATGCCATCGATTCGGTTAATTGCCTGAAAAGAAAAATAAACAGTATGGATGAGATCAATTGATGATATTTTTAACCAAGTTATATACAGGAAAGAAGAATAAACAAGTACAACTTGAAACATGAGAGCTTCTATGAATAAATAATGGTTGTTGGATCTAGTCAACTTATGTTTTTATTGAATACTAGTTTTTTAACACTTGCAACGCACGTGTACCTGTATTATTCTAAAAATATTTTGAATTAATACAAGTTAGTTATAGTAGATTGAAGGGAGAAAATCCAAGTTTAAAATGATGAATGGTGAGTTTATTCGACCGACTTAGTTGATGAGCATAAGATTATTGAGTATTATTTGAACAATTAAATTTAGTGGTAAAACTATACTGATATTCAAGTTTACCGTTTGATTGATTTTTTTTGTATTTCAACAACACAGTTTATATATGTGTGAATACAAGTGACATCGGCTAGCAAGAAATACTTTACTTCTTGTAGTTTTTTGCGGTGTGTCCTTAAGAAATTGTAGTCTCTTTTCTTTAAGGTTCAATCAATATATGTCTTCTTTAAGATGAATATTAGTAATGTGAATAATGGTGTAAGGTCGCAAATAAGTAATATTTATATTGTCCCTATTACCTAGTTCGAATTTCTACAAACAAAAAGTGTCATATAAATTGAATTGAGGGAATAGTTATTTGTGAAATAGGTAGTTAGTAATTACTGACATTAAAAGTTTTATTGAAATCATAGTTACATGTATATGATCCTTTTGCCTGATTCAAAATTATAACTACTTTAATTTGTAAATTTGAATTTTTTTTTTGTTATAATGTATAAGTATAATCATATAATCAAATATAACTTATACCTAAAATCTAAAATCTTTTAGGTACAATATAGGCAATTATTTCAAGCAGTTTATGTAATAATCTCATATAGTAATAGAAAATGAGTTTAAGATAGACCAAATAATAAATACCATTTTGTATTCATTTAGAAAGTGACTGGACATTATACAATTGCATTGGATCTTGTGTATCATGCAAATTTTAACTTTTCAATTGTTGATTAAAAAAAAAGGTAAAAGGCAGAATGATTAGGAAAAAGTAGATATTTTTTTAATACTTAATAAACAAGACATAATGTAAATATATGTGAAAGGCTTTCATTTTATAGGCCTAATTGTTGAAATCTTGTGTGAGTTTACCTGCAAAATACTTACTAATATAAATTTGAATGTGATATTCCAGATGTGTATATCTAAATTAAAGATTAAAAAAAAAAAACAAAGAAGCACAAAAGAAGAAGGTGAGAACATTATAAATCATTACTAAAATAATTATCAGAGAATTCAAAAAGATGAAAATTTGAAAAGTAAAAACTTACTCATAATATCATATCTGAAGAATCCCCCGTACCTAGTGATTGATGTACTTTTTATTGTTTAATATGATTATTTTTAGCAATATTGTTATTCTATAATATTTGACAAAGTTGATTCTGTCGGATGACGTGTGGGATTACCTATCAAGAATAAGAATATCAAATAAAATAATTAATGAATTTATTGGATGAGTTTCCTGTTAATAAATTTAATACAACAAAAATCTGAATTAATCAGATCAATTATACCTAATTTTTTTTTTAAAGTTTTATATGTATTATATAATTTATAAAGATATTATTTTTAATTGGTAGGGTCGATGATCCATTTATTGTCATTTGTCAACCATCCAAATTATAGTTGTATGGAAAATGACTCACTCACTATTTTAAAGAGCCAAACTATTTTTGTTTTCAAAATTATTATTTGTCATATATATTAATCTTTGATTATTTTTGGAATTATGTGGTGAAGCCAACAAATTACTACGCGAGTTGCAATTTTTTTTAAAACTATACTAAAAAATGGCAAGTTACAATTTTTTATCTGTCAACTTCATGTAAAAATACTATATATTACAAAGCGAAATATAACCAACTGATATGGAACAAAAAGGGTAGATTTACAGTAATAGTACAAGTACACTATTTTGGTAAAATTCTCTTCATTTAAAAAAAATAAATCATTTTATACCTCACATAATATATATTCTTTCATTTATAAACGAATGACTTAGTTTGACTTGACACGAAGTTTAAGAAAATAAAGAAGGTTTTTTTCATTTTGGTGTTCGTAAATTAAAATTATATCAAATGTACCAAAACGTTCTTTAATTTTGTGGCTTTAAACATATCAAGTGAAAAATTGAGATTAAAATATTTCCAAAAAAGAAAAAAGCTCGTTTTTTTAAAAAATCAGACTAAAACAAAAAAAAATCATTCTTTTTTAAATGGTGGGGGTATAATATAAGACAAAAAAACAGCCTTACAAATATAGTACTAAAGTTTATTCTGTTTGGTCCCTTGGCTACTTGCACTCAAAATAATAGATCTATTTTAAATGAGGAAAAATAAAAACCACTTCTTTTCTACTCCAACAACCCCCCGCTAAGCTTTATGGTGCGTAATTTAAATTTAGTCAGGACTTTAATGCGAACTCTAAAAATCGAATCTAAAAAAAAAAAAGGGATATACTTTAAATGAGGAAATGACAACCACTTCTTTTTCCTCTCCAATAATATTGCTTTCTCTTTCTTATATATTATATGCTACATAGTATAGTATAAATTACTCAAAAATCAAGAATCAGATTAAAAAAATATATGGAAAAATCACATGAAAATGAACACCCAATTAAGGCATTTGGATGGGCAGCTAGAGACACTTCTGGGGTACTTTCTCCTCTCAATTTTTCAAGAAGGTACAAATTTTATTAATTTCTTCGACTCGTGAAATTATACTGAATATGTTGTTATTGTTATTGTTAAGGTTTAATTTGGATTTTGAAATGGATGCAGGGAGACAGGTGAAAAAGATGTGCAATTCAAAGTTTTGTATTGTGGAATTTGTCATACTGATCTTCATCAAATCAAGAATGAATGGGCATCACCAAATATCCCATTATACCTGGGCAAGTTTACTCATCTTTATTTCTTTTTTAAAATTTAATGTTTTTTATTTGCGATCGTCGGAAAATTTTACTGTGTATAACAAAAAATTGTACCTATTTATGCAAAGAGTGTTGAATCATCAAATTATTAATTTTATCTCCAAACTATTGATAGTCTTAAAAATATCCTTCTACTTGACTAACTAAACTAGATATACATTCGATACACCTATGATCTATCACATGACATATCAAGTGGTCTCAATTAAACACTAGTAGGAGTATGTGACTCTTAATAAAAAGCTGAGAGAAGTGTTGAAAACAACCTAAACATGACGAGAATTTAGAAGTGTATTTCACCTATGTTGCAAGACTGGGAGTGTATTTAAGTTTAGTTAGTCAAGTAAATGAGTTTCTTAAAGACTGTCAATAGTTCAGGAATGAAATTAATAATTTACACCGAATTTAGAGATGTTTTCAGTACTTCTCTCCATATATTTTTATTAAAATTCTTGGCTCCGCCACTTACCATATCCATTTTTCCATTAAGATCTGCAAGAATATTCATTACTAGCATTCTGACTGCTGTCAGAGATACTACAAACATTTTGATATTTCTGGGGAAAAAAAAAATCCTACTCTGAGCTACTTCCAATTTCCTTCTCTTATCTACTTGGAACTATGTTGCTCAGACTCTTCAATCATACTTTTGTATACGTATTGAATCCTCCAAAATCTGATACGATGATCCGAACAACATAGATTTGCACTATGTGGTAAACAATTTTGAACCTCAAGAAGATTATATAAGTGGATGTTGTTTTTAACACCCAACAAAAAAATTAAAAAAATACGTGGATGGAAAGGGCAGAGGGCAGATTGATTTCTTAGATGATCACTCAGAAAGTCATATACGATAATAACTACTAGTTGAATGACCATCTGGACAGCTCGATTAAGTCGACTAAGAAATGTGTAGCCAAAATCCAAATGTATAATGAAATTGATTAACAAGTTATGCCTTGAAGGTCAATATAGTTTTTGAGTTTATGAGATCAAAATTTATGTCAATCTCAATTGATTTTACAGGCATGAAATTGTTGGAGTGGTAACTGAGGTTGGTAACAAGGTAGACAAGTTCAAAATCGGAGACAAAATAGGCGTTGGATATCTAGTAGGATTATGTAACGAATGTGAAAATTGTACCAACGATCTCGAGAATTAATGTCCTGGACAGGTATTGACAGCCAATGGTACTCACTCTGATGGAACCATCACTCACGGTGGTTACTCCGATCTCATGGTTGTCAACGAGCATTTTATTGTTCGTTGGCCTGATAATTTGCCAATGGAAGCAGCTCCCCTGTTATGTGCAGGGGTCACAACTTATAGCCCTTTGAGATATTACGGACTAGATAAACATGGAATGCACATTGGTGTTGTTGGTCTGGGTGGACTTGGACATATGGCTGTGAAATTCGCCAAGGCGTTGTTGGGGTTTATTTGCCCTGATTTCTTACCATAAATAACTTTTCCTTTTAGGAAAAGGTTTTAATATTTTGAGTAGTCCTTTTCTTGTAGGAAAGGTTTTAAGACTTTATAAATATAGGCTTGTTCCTTCTAACTTAATTAGCATTCACAATGTAGTCCTAGGGTTTTGAGAGTTGCGGTTATGGGGGAGAATATTGTGTACCTCCTTGTATTCCGAGTGAATTGTTTGAGGTTGTTTCTCTCTAGATTTTGTACTCTCATATTTATAGTGGATTGCTCATCTCCTTTGTGGACGTAGGTCGATTGACCGAACCACGTTAAATTTGTCTCTTTTGGAATATTTCTTGTTTGTCTTCTTACTCATGGTCTTTCGAGGTTTTCTTTGCTAGCTTCCGCATTACACCTGATTATTTTTTTGTCCTAACAAGTGGTATCAGAGCCATGGTTCAATGATGGAGTCATGTTAGAGATGGGTGTTCATCTTGGTGGGTGTAGTTCTAGTCGCAATCTTTTTGACAGTAATGAAGATTTTGTTGGAGAAATTGTTTCAGAGAGGTTCTCTGTGTCGAGACGTAGATTTGATGGAGGAGATTATGGAGAAGAGATGCAAGATCCTAAAGATTATGTGAAGAAGGTGGACAAATTTATTTTGTCAGAAATTCAGGCCAAGGGGGAGATTTGTTGGGGTTTATTTGCCCTGATTTCTTACCATAAATAACTTTTCCTTTTAGGAAAAGGTTTTAATATTTTGAGTAGTCCTTTTCTTGTAGGAAAGG
>JAJOOH010003025.1:0-25868 GCA_029582605.1 Solanum gracilifrons
ATATACCATGAGCCTTGAGTTATCCATGTCATGATGGAGCATTGTCGTACGACATTCTTCTTCAACCAAGTCAGACACACCCGTCAAAAATCTACTCATCTCATCCCTCAGATCCTCCACCATAGATGGATCATACTTGGATAGTTGGGTGAATTTCAAGGCATACTCCATAAAGCTCATACTACCTTGCCTAAGGTTATAAATTCTTCCACCTTAGCTTCCCTCAACTCTCGGGGAATAATCTATCAAGGAATGCCGATTTAAACAGTTCCCACTCTATGGGACCCCCTCCTATCGACCTATTTCTCTTCCATTGGGTATATTAAACTTGAGCCACATCTTTCAATTGGTAGGCGTCTAACACCACATTCTCTTGTGGAGACACTCCCATAATTTCAAGCACTTTATAAACCACATCGATAAACCTTTGGGGATCCTCTTCCACTTTAGAGTCATGAAATTTAGGAGGGTTTATTCAAGAAAAATCCCTAACATTTGAAACAGCCGAATTCAGATTAGAATTGATCGGAGTTACCACATCCATATTAGCTTGAGCTGCCAATACTTGGACCAACATTTGAAAAGCCGACCTAACCTCCTCATTTGACATAGCTGAAGGATCAATTGGAGCTTGGGGAGGAGTTTGATTACCTTGATGAGCTTTCTCATTCACATTGTCCCCCTCCATTCTTTTAGTGTTAGCCCTTCGTGTATTCATATCCTGAAGACACAAGAAAAGGATTAGGAGAGGGACTTTTATTGAGTTAAACTCTAAGGCACGACTTAATAGTAATGAAAGAAGTGTCATTTCCTAAACATCTTATAGCCTCTACTAGACGTGGCTTATGAGACATCATCCTAGAATAATTCTAAACCTTGTGTTCTGATTACCAAATTTGTCACGACCAAAGAGTATCCCTTAGACGAAACACGGCACATAGAACCCCGAAAGGTACCATTTAAGCCACTTAGCATATGATAACATAATAGGAACATACCATAAATACCCTCAAAGCATACTTATGCAATGCATGAATAAGATCACATAATCCCATCCATACTAAGTAAAGCTTCCTAAGTAACCATAGTTCATATTTCATATTCTTGTTCATATTATTGTACTAGTGGGAATAATCTTTAACCGACATAGACCATGTGACCTAACAAGGAATCTGGTGTCTACACCACACCGAAAAAGGGCTATTCTACTTGCCTAAGGTAGAACCATACACTTACCTTAGGCGGATCCACTAGCTAAAGACCTATTTGTGAACATAGTTACGGGATAAGGAGATTGCTACTAGAAAACCGGACTCA
This sequence comes from Solanum gracilifrons, assembly GCA_029582605.1. Lineage (NCBI taxonomy): Eukaryota > Viridiplantae > Streptophyta > Magnoliopsida > Solanales > Solanaceae > Solanum > Solanum gracilifrons. The sequence continues at coordinate 1,318 of JAJOOH010003025.1, forward strand.
ACTATGGTGGAAGGTTTCCATCTCATGAGATTCATACTTTGGGAACCCGGACTCAACTAACGTAGAAGGAACCCATTTGGAAAGCCGGACTCAACTAGTGTAAAAGCTTCCATCTCATATTCATATCCACTTAGTGTTAAGCATTAATTCACATAGATTACATATATAAGTCTTGACATAAGTTCATATTCATGGGAGAATATTTTGACACTCAATTCAACATAATTAATATTAAAGCTCATATATTCAATAGGTGAGAATAGCCTTTTAACCCTAGAATCATCATATTGTGAGAAGGCCTCTCACATCATACCATAATCATACATAAATGTCTACATGAGGATAATCATCCATCAACACAATAACTAGATCATAATCATATTCCCTTTACTCTCAAAGTGTTCTAAAAGCATATACATAAACCTCATAATCATGCATAATTCTCATACTTTACCATTAAAGGACCATAGATCACAATCCATCAATACATAAAGAATTACTACACTGGACATGGATGATAACATAATTCAAGTAGTTTAATAATCAATACCCACACTTTGAGATGCAAATCGGGAAAATAGGGGAATTTATGGATTCTTGGGGAATTCAAGATAAAACCATATAAAAACATCAATATATCCATAATAAAGCATAATTCAATCACTAAAAATGAATTTGAAAGGAATCCATGAGATTGAAATCGAACCCTAACTTTTGGGATATTTAGCTTTGAAATTGGGGGTTTTGAAGGGGATCCATGGATGAAAACTATCAATGGATGAAAGACTACCATACCTTAGCTTTGATTATCCATAGAAATTGAGTAAAAAATCCTTCTTATTCAAACCCTAGCTTGACTTTCCTCTTCTTGTTCCTTTGAGTTGAGAGTGTTTTGGGGGAAAGTGAGTTTTCGATTTGGGAATTTCGAGTTATGAAGAAGATCACTTTATTTGGGGGTCTTAAACCTATATATAGTTAGTCTAAATTAATACAAAATGGTGTCACTTCATGTTAACTTAAAATGGAAAACCCCAAAGTACCCTTCAACTAATTCCCAAAAATGGTTTCCAGTCATCACCCACGACCCCCTCAAAGACGGACCGTGGTTGGAACCACAGCCAGTGCTGGTGAAGCATGGGTCGGGGTCTGGGATCAGATCCAGAAGACTCCATCTATGGCCCCTCACCCACAAGACATGGGGGCCTAGTGGTCCCTCGTGGGTCACTGCCGAGGCACATTTTTATGCATTCCTCAAGGACCCATGATTGGTCCTTGGGGTTTGAACCTTGACGTTCTTGACACAAAATAGTTATTTTAAGCTACGGGGAGGTACATTTCAAGGCTCTAACCCTAACGTCAAGCTCTAGTTTAGCTTACTAGTTTCTGGAGTGTTACAATAATGGCCTACGGGGGTAGAGACACTATTAGGAACAACAAGAGACTCACACACATGACGAATACCCGCAGTAAAATAAGTATACACAAAAGAATAGGTTGACCTGGGATCAATTAATATTGTATCAAAATGATGACAGACTGGAACGATACCTATGATCACTGAATCTGAAGCCTCTGCCTTGGATCTACTCGGTATAGCAGAGAACTGTCTTTCGTCACCACTAGTATAAGAGCCACTACGCGCGCCAATTCAAGCTCCATGAGCTCCACCCTTGGTGTCCGCTCGAGCACTTTGAGAAGTACCACATGCTATTGTAGTTGGTGTAGAACGAGTAGCATGTGACACAGGTTGGACAGTAGAAAAAAACATGTTTGGGGAAATCCTTTGCCTTATGCCCAAACTCCTCACAAACAAAACAACCAAAGGCACTAGAACCCTGTTGAGTAACCAATAGAATCTTCATAATATTTCTGACCTGAGGACCCATTATGTGTATCCTGATCGGTTTGAATAGGCCTAGATCGACTAACACCATCTGAACTCTGAACATGAATGGTATCTGGTATTGGTCTACCTATATAACCCTGTGAGCTATGACTTGAATAATCTCAACTTCTAGATGAATGACCATTGAACTCCCCCCCGGTGATGAAACCTCTTGGTAGCACTACCCTTTCTTGCATGTCAAATACTCTCAATCATCCTGGCATAGTCAATAATAGTCTGAAACGTACCACCTTGTAGCATGAGAGAAGTTGTGGCCTTCTAAAGATAACTGGCGAAACCCTTTACCAACTTACAGCTTCTCTCAAACTCTGTGGGAATACTCGACATGGCATAGCGGAAAAACTCATGAAAACGAGCCACATACTCAGAAACTGATAAGAAGTGTAAGACACTCCATGTGCCTCCAAAATGCCTAGGTTGAACAACCTATCCTAACACTCAATCAAAAGTAATAAGCCTTCTCTCTAGTTGTGTAGTAAAACCTTGAAGGTGCCAATCTAACAAATCTCTCAAAACTCTTCTACTCAGCAATAGACACGATTGCACTAGCAAAAACCATTGGAGTTGCGAACCTCAAAGGTGCCAAAGAAGGTACTAAAGCTGAACCATAAGTCTGAAATCCCAAACTAGGCCCCTGAATGGGCAGTGTAGCACCAAATGTAATAGGATAACCTATAGTGCCTAGATTATTACCAGAAGTGGGGGCACTATCCAATCTAGCCAATAACTAGACGATTAGGTCATGAAGTGTTAGAGCATTGTCGAGAACCACATGAGGTTGGGATGGTCACTTTACCTCAGCCTGCGGCTCAATAATATTATCATACTCAAATACGGGCACATACAATGCCTCCCAAGTTCATCCTCGAGCAGAAGCTTCCCTCTCAAATTTGACCTTCACCTATTAACACGGAAAGAATATATTAGAGGTTTACAACACTTGATATGAATAACTCAAACGATAAGGAATCAAAGGAAAGGAATTTCTCCTACTAGGTATCTAATAGCCTCTCGAAGATAGGTACGAGTGTCTATGTACCGATACGCAAGCTCTACTAGACGTCCTACTCTATAACTTATGGAACCGTTGAACCTAATACTCCGATACCAATTTTTCATGGCCCAAAAGCTAAGTTCATGATGCCACACACCCAGAGAACCTCAAAAAGATGTGTAAGACAAAATAAATACATATACGAGACTCCTGAAGGGAAGTCATACCGCAAAAGATAGAAAAAAACAAAGAATATCTCCAAAACCTGGTAGCATAAGTATAAAGAGCATTTAATACATTTCTAGAATCTGAAATACATTCCAAGTCTTCGCAAAGAAAGTTAAAGACTTTAAATGATAAATGGAGAATAATGGTGATCCAGAAAATAGGATCTCAATACAACTCGAAAAAAGAGAACTTTGTTGGATCCAATCAACTAATACGAGGCTCACCCTGACTAAGATCTACATCAAAGGGATAAGAGAAACAGGGGTGAGTATAATCCACAAGTACTTAGAATGCTTGACCGAGTAAGCAAAAGGAGTTAATCAACTTATGAAATATACTAAGGAACGCTTCCACCTGCATACAAAATCTACAAGCCAAGAGGAGTTCGTGGTTGAAAAAACATTAAAAAGCAAGAATTGGTCTCTAAATCAAGACTTTGCTACTTTTCCAACTTTGGGAGAAAAACCCCAAAACCTACATTTGAAATGCGGTCAAAAATGAAAAAATTTAGAAAAACTTTGTCAAAATCAGTATACCCACAATACAAGGACATTAAATCCTGAAAATCAATGAAAACTCATTCCAATCCAACCTTGAAATAATTATTTTTTTATTTCTCTAATTTGGGGTTTAAAATCCCAACTTAATGAATAGAAATTATAAATTATGAAAGGGATATTCTTGGGAAAATAGTAAAATATGATTAGAAATGCGAACCCAATGATTATGAAGAAAAAAGCAACAAATATCACCTCAAACTGACTTTTCTAGCTCCCAAAATGTCAAAAATATGAAATGGGTTCGAATAGATATTAAACTCAGTGTTTGCATCACTAAAACCCATTTTTGTCGCTAAAAGTCTATTTATTTTGCCAGCAAAAGTGTGCACCAGCAACCATGAAAATATCTTATTTACCCTCAAAACTCACTCGAAACCTGTAAACACGAAACAATAGTGCAAATTCATCATAAAACATTCTTTGGAACTAATGAAATCATCGTATTTAAAAAAAATAGTTATGACTGAAATACCCCCTCGAAACCCATTTATGTAAAACTATTCAATTTTTTACCTAAATATCCAAATCACAACCTAAGGTCTCGGGACTCTAACCAATCATCTTACTAGACAAAACTCGACATTCCAGATTCAATGAAACAAACTGAATCCTCATATGACGCTCGAAACACATAATATTTTAGAATCGTCATAGTACGGGATTATTTGGACTACAAGATCAAACCAGATTATAGAGCAAAATTTTTAAGTAATGGTCAACAAATTGGAATTCATTTATCAACATATTTTTTTTCTTGGCCAAAGTCAACCATATAAAATATTCTCAACTCAAAAGGGGAAAAATCACCAAAAATACACCTGATCGCATTGGGGACCACACCAACCATTCTGTAACTCAAACTAAGCATGAAAAAGTTAAGAGGAAGGGGAAAATAGTCATTTCACAATTAAAATCAAATTCACAAGAAATGAGACATTACACAAGGGTACCAATTTCCATCAACAAATTCTTCAAGCTACCAAGCATGATAAAAGAAATTTTATAAAGTTAAATTCCACATTGCATTCTTCATTAGTAGAAAAAATAAATTCAAATATTTAGTTTGCACCAACATTGGTGTTCTGTTCTTCACTAAGAAAACTAGAAGGTACTATATTCAATACTATAAAACCCTACCCTGGCAATACACCCAAATGGGGAAGAATAATAATATTTTATAATTGCACAGATCCCCAACTTAACCTTGAAAGCTTTCGAAGGACCTCATTTTCCATGTTCAAAATTTCCCTTTAAATTCTTATTGGTTGACTTCCGCATGCACCTTTGTTTTGCATATACAAGATTGCTACATGCAGATGCTTCACTTTCTTGTTCCAAACTCAAACGAACTTTCCTGTGCTGGCACCTATGAAACACAAGTATCATTTTGCGGCACATGTGTATCTTCTGGTGACTTTGTCTTCTTCCTGCATTGTACTTATAAAATGTAGGGGTGGGAACATTTGTGGCACGTGTGCTCTTGCCAATTTATAACAACTTATTTTCAATTCAAATTATTCTTTATCTTCATATCTAATAAATGCCTACACACTAGAGAATAAGGGCCTAAAATTTCTTCAATTAACATTAAAACAAGACAATAACTCATTGCTTAAGATTTGAATTAGTTGGTAAAATACCAACTTATCAATCACCCTACTAGGCTTTCCAAATTTTGTTAACAAAAAACTTTGAGTTGAGAAAATTAATAATCAAGAAAAGAAAATTGAATAACAAATGCAGTGTTTTATTTTAATTATAGTGAGTGTTACAATCTCTATGATAATCCTCTAATTATCCTAACAATAATATAATCTATGTAGAACTTAAATTCAGTTTAGATTAGAGGGCTTGAGTAGTAAGCTGATCTTGAATCTTTGTCTTGAATTTGAATTTCTCACCATGAACACTTGGATGATTTCCATGAATGATGAATATAGATTTCACAAGCATGTAACCTGATCTTGAACGCCTTGATACTTGCCTTTATTCTTGAACTTGTAGCTTATAGAGAATTTGTGGTCTTAGATCCATGAGATCTCTTCTTACTTTTTGTGCTTAATCTCCTCCCCTTTGTGAGCTATGAAGCCCTATGTTTATAGTTGTAGGAAGTAGTGTAGTTGTGTTATTTAATTGGTCGGTTTGAACTGATCAATTGCATTTATATGGTCACAAGCTTCAACTTAATTTACCAGAACTTGTCTTTTGGACACTTGACATAATATCATTGACTCTTGTAATTGACTTGGATTGCCACGTCATTTGACATGAGCCATAATTTCAATCAAGGTCGTCTCAACAAGTTTGAAGGCCTAAAGCCAGACTTTATAGAGAGACCTTATTACTTTCGTAAACATATATAAATTGAGTAATTATAGAATACTCAATGTAAACCTATGTAAGAGGTCTAGATAAGTTGGATATATGCGGACATTATGAATTAAGCATGCAAATAATGTAAATTTTCAATAAAAAAATATAGAGAGAAGTATTGAAAACAACCTTAAACTCGGCGTGAATTATTAGTTCCATTTCCAAACTATTCACATCCTTAAAAGAACCCCTTTACTTGACTAATTGAACTTTTATACACCTCCGATCTTACAACATGAGTGAAATACACTTTTAAATTCTTGCCAAGTTTAGAGGTATTTCTGACACTTCTCTTGGTTTTTTATTAATATCACATCCGAGACTACCCCTAGTCGTAACACGACGGTTAGAGTAACAAGTTACACCAAGCTAACCCTTGATACTAGCATAGTCATGGAGAACTAAATATGAACATGTAAAAGGACTAAAAGCAAAGCATAATGATGTACTACTAGTTCAATATATTTTTAAACAAAGTTTTATACACATCAATTGTAATGTAAAAAGAATATGGAATAAAATAGACTGAATACAATAACTCTAACTCACTGTCTGTGAAGCCTATACTAATATTGATTATAGTAAGTCAAGACATGACCCTTGCTCCATTTAATCAATACATTCGAATAGAAATAACATACTAGAACTACAAACTAACTTGATTACTCAAAATAAGAGAACTCATCACATGTTGGCTAAAAGATGTGATCCAACTGACTAGGATCCTGATTGTAAGGGCTTGAATTTACATCACATAAAAAATGTAGCCACAAGAAGTATGTGAATCAGTACTTTGAATGTACTAAGTATAAGATATATGCATGATAATTTTTAAATTTGGGCACGATGAATTCGAGATGCTAAACTAAATATGAAACTAAAATACATGAACGGATACAATGATCAAGTAGTAAAACATGCAACTGATAAATACTAAAATTGAATTAACTGAATGTAAGGTCAAAGAAATAATCTGAAAAACTAAACTGTGGGAGATACCGTTAAGCGACAATAGACCATGAGATCAATAACATGGAATCGAGTGTAACCCTCACACCAAAACGAGAGAGTCCTACTTTCCAAGGTAAGACTTTGTCTGACTATTATTGCTAAAGTGGATCCACTAGCTAATGTCTATATGAAACAAAAACCTATGGTGGCACATAGTTCTGGGAATTAGGGATTACTACTAAAGGTCCACGGATGCTAAACAGAAACCTTCATCCCAAAAGTCCACTCATTGTTAAGTAAGCTCCCAACGAAAATATGTAAAATCACATTATATTAATAATCTTAGTCTTTGAAATGATAAGAATCTAGTAATAGTGTAATACCGATTCAATCATAATGACATATAAATCATAAGAATAGCTCTTTAAAAATATCATGATTTCATAACATATCAATACATAAGAGATACTTAATCGAAAATATATTAATTCATAAAAATCTGATAATTTGTGACATGTATATGAAAATAATATTATTTTGACTCATAAATTGTCACGACCCAAAAAATAGACGTGATGGCTCTTGTTTATTCCCACCAGGACAAGTCAGCCTCAACCCAACGAAAATGAAAGAAATGCAGAAATATAAAGCAAGAACAAGACAAAGGCGGAAAACATATTAATTCTAAACAATACCCCAAAATTTGTTTGTCAAGTCTACAAGCCACTAAATACATAAAGTGCAAAATTAAGAAATAAGTACATGTCTTTGTCTTTGTTTCTCAAATAGAACAAAGCTTAAGGAAGAGAAAAAAGAGGGCCCGCTGGAATGATAAGCAGCTACCCCTCAAGTCCTTCGCGAGCCTCATCAAAAGAGAACAAGAACGATCACGTTATACCAGGCTTGGTAGCTGCAAAAGTGTAAAGGCAAGGAGTGAGTACCAACAACACAATACCCAGTAAGTGACCTACTAAATAAAACCTCTTCAAACTACAACCTGCACAGAAATCAGCTCAACCTAGATGTTCTATAATACACGGCTCACAAGCCCAATATCTAAAGTTCCATAGTGAGAAATCAATAATCAAATGAATCAAATAAGACAATCTCAAAGTCGAGTAGTTCAGTCACACGCAATAAGTACATCAATCATAATTAACAAGAAAATCACACGTAAGCATCAAATGCATCAAATCACAATAATCAAACTCTTGTCGCAACAATTCACCATCAGCACAACATCAGTAGACATAACCATTTCCCATCGGCTTTACATTAATAACTAACCGAAACAATTTTCCTTTGGCTTTATAAACAATTACTGAAAATGACCCTGGTATAATCGCAATCCCCGGCAAAGACCTCGGCATCATAATCCATCACATGTATCATCACGGTGTTCAACAATCAATTCACACAGGAAATATCACACCACACAAAAGAGAAAACAAATCATACATTTCAAGTCCACATTCATGCTTTCAAGCATTTCATCAATTAATCAACAAGAGTCACAATAAGGCAATTCATGTCATCATGTTCATCACATAGCCTTTTTCATGTCAACCCCTTTTTATTCATTTAGATGTGTTAAGTGGACAATAAAACACTTCACCCCATTCTCATTACTCCTAAGGCACAACCAAAGAAGGAAGTACGCAAATTCTACTAGAATACAAGGTTTTGGACACTAAAGCACTTCACCCCATTCCATCCTTCTTTCTCATAAACAACACAGGTGCACCCCTTAGAGAAACTAGGGGGATAAACCCCTTACTCAACCAATCCTGCAACTGGTCCTTCAATTCCTTTAACTCAGTTGCAGCCATACCGTAAGGAGCAATAGAGATAGGCTTGGTTCCCAGCTCCAAGTCAATAGCAAAATTAGTATCCCTATCTGGAGGAACACCTGGAAAATCAGTAGGAAACATATCTGAAAATTCTTGAACAACGGACACAGAATCCATGGGGGATGGCTCAACACCAGTATCCCAAATAAAAGCTAAATAGGACAAACACCCTCTATCAACCAATCTCTGAGCTCTAATGAAGGAGATAACTTTGTTAGGGTAAGAACCACTAGCACCCATCCACTCCACTCTCGAGATACGTGATATCACTAAGGTCACAATATTAGCATAACAATAAAAAAAAATGTAGAGAGAGCAAATCCATAACCAAGATAATGTCAAAGTATACCATTCCCAAAATGATCAAATCTACCCAAGTATCATACTCGGCCAAAGAAACAAGACAGGATTGATACACTCGATCCTCCACTAACGATTCACCCACTGGTCTAGAAACACGAATAGCCACACACATGCAATCAGACATCACATCAAATCCAACAAAAAAATAGGTAGACATATACGAGAAAGTAGACCCCGGATCAAATTGTACATATGCAGGTTGATGGCAAACTGGAACGATACATGTGATCACAACATCAGAAGTCTCAACCTCAGACCTCCCTGGAAAAGCATAACACTGGCCATCATGGCCACCTGCAGCCTTAGTAGAACATGTACCTCCACGTTGTGGAGCTGGAGTACCCCTACCATAAGTCTTTCTACCTCTACCAATCTGAACTCTGCCTCGACCCCTATGTTGAATCCCTAGTTGGAGCAGATGAATAAGAACGTTGAGGTCCTGAATGAGTCTACAAAGGAAACTGGCGCATCATATGACCTAAATCCTCACAAGTAAAACACGATCTCGACACAGATAACTTCTAATGTGAATCGAAGAAACTACCGTAGCCACCTCGACTAGAACCATAAGATCCTCAGGCTGGCCAGTCTCAGCTACTGGCATAACAGCATTAACTGGACCATGACACTAGAAGGAGCTACTACCTTTATGAGAACCTCTGCCTCCAGATGAGGACCCAATAAATTGCCCAGAAGAGTGGGCCCTTTTGGCCTCCCCATACTTCTCTAAATCCATCAACTCCACTTCCTTGATGGTGCTCACAATGGACTGGGAGGATGCCCCCTCTCTGGCTGCCCTACACACATAAGACCTGATGGAGAAAGTCAACCCTCTCACAAACCTTCGAACTATCTCTGCCTCATTCGGAACAGTAGTCATAGCATGCCTAGAAAGCTCACAGAAAACTGCCTCATACTCGGTCACAAACAAACTGCCTTAATTCAAGCTCTCAAACCTCAATCGACTATCCTCCCTCACGCTCCAAGGAATGAAGCAATCCTAGAAGGCACTAGAGAACACATCCCAGTTAATTAGGGAAGATCTAACTAGTCCAAACCTCAAAAAAGACTTCCAATACTCTCTAACACAACCACAAAGCTGAAGTGCAACAAACAGAACACCACGAGCATCCATCATACCCACTAACACAAATTCAAGAACTCATGAGCATCCTCACTCTTACCACCATGAAATAGGGGTGGTTTCAACTCCTGAAACCTCTCGTAATAGTGTTGCTCAGCTGTCGTCAGAATAACCATAGGAGCAATTTGAACAACCACAACCGGTGCCAGAACCACTGGAGGTTGACCCACCTAATCCTGAATACCTGGAAGCCGCTACTAATTTGGGGTCTACGCCCCTACCCTCATCTGAGAACCCTATGGTGTACCTTTTGCACCAACTTAAGAGAAGTTGTCTAGCACACCTAACAGCCTCAACAAAGTCTCCAGAAACAAAGGAGCTCCAAACTCGGGAGGAACCTAATCCTCAGAAACCTCAACATGTGGCTCAGGAGAAGCCTCTCTAGCTCTACGTCTAGTTGGTACTACTATATGGGCACAACCTCTATTCGGTGCTACTACATGATCACAACCTCTAGATTGGGCCTACTCTACCCCTAGTTGGGGTCTCAACAACAGCCTTGGAGATGACCTCCACTACTAGAAACAGAAGCTCTGGTCATCGGTATCTGCCAAAAAAACACGCGGCAACTCAGTGCTAGTGAAAGTAACCACGCACGATAAAAAAGGATGAAAAGATAAGTACATACGTCTTTGTACCGGTCCTCAAGATTCTACTTAGAATTGGCTTGTACACACATGAGACCTATGACTGTGGGGCTCTAATACCATTTTTCACGACCCAAGAAAATGGATGTGATGGTACTTGTCTATTCTCACTAAAACAAGTCAACCTCAACCTAACAAAAATAGAAGAAATGCAGAAATATAAAGCAAGAACAAGACAAGGGCTGAAAACTTATTCATTCTAAACAATACCCCAAAAACTTGTTGTCACATGTACAAGTCACTAAATATATAAAGCGTAGAATTAAGAAATAAGTACAGGTCTCAGTCTTTGTTTCTCAAATAGAATAAAGCTTAAGGAAAAGAAAAAGAGGACCCGCCGAGATGACAAACATCTACCTCTCAAGTTCTTCACGAGCCTAGAAAAAAGAGAAGAAAAATGATCACGCTATACCGGGCTCGATACCTACACAAGTATAGAAGCAAAGAGTGAGTACCAACAAAATGGTGTGAAGCAAGCGACTACTAAACAAGGCATCTAGCCAGAAATTGAATACCCCTTACACTCCAACAGAACCTCCTCAAACTACAACCTGCACAGAAATCAACCCAACCTAGCAGTTCTATAATACACGGATCATATGGCTCAATATATGTAGTTCCATAGTCACAAATCAACAATCAAACGAATCAAATAAGTCAATCTCAATGTCGAGTAGTTCACTCACACGCAACAAGTACATCAATCACAATTAACAAGAAAATAACGCATATGCATCAAATGCATCAAGTCACAATAATTACACTCTTGTTAGAACCATTCTCCATTGGCATAATATCACTAGATGAAACAATTTCCCATCAAATTTACATCAAATCACTAATCGGATCCATTTCCCTTTGACTTTATAAACACTTGCCAGAAATGACCTCGGCATAATCGCACTCACCGGCAAAGACCAGGCCATCATAATCTATCACATGTCTCATTGCGGTGTTCAACAATCAATGCACACAAGCAATATCACACCACACGGAAGACACAACAAATCATACATCTCAAGTCCACATTCAAGCTTTCAAGCATTTCATCAATCAATCAACAAGGGTCACAATAAGGCAATTTACATCATCATGTTCATGACATAGCCTTTTTCATTTCAACCTCTTTCTTATTAATTTAGATTTATGAAGTGCACAGTTAAACCCTTCACCTCATTCTCATTACTCCCAACACACAAGTAACGAAGGAAGTAGACAAATTCTACTAGAATACAAGGTTTAGGAGTTCACTTGCCTTAAATCAATTAATAGACACTACAAGAGTTGAGTCTTCTCCTTATGAATCACTTCCAAATCCACAAAATCTATATACAAGAAAGTATTCATAATCACTTTTTGGAAACAACAATACCAATATTGATTCTCTTGAAAAGTGGGTCAATCAACACAAAACCCAATTATGAAGGTAAGGTTTGAATTAAAAATTCAATACTAGAAAATATTACTCAAGGCTTTAGGAACTCATTGGGAAAAATCATTTCGAAAAAAGACTCAAAACATTTCAAAATCTCTATTTTAGTTAAGATCTTGAGTTATTGAAAAACCTCATCATTCACCCATCAAAATCTCATATTTTGCTATTAAAACCTAAAAATAATCAAAGGGGAATGAAGATTTAGGATCATAGAAGCTTACTGAAATGATTTAGCATCGAAAAGCCTTTCAAAAATCGCCACCAAGGATACCCCAAGCTCAAAAATGGAAAATGTCGCTTAAACCCTAAAAATGGCAGGTCAAAACCCCTATCAGATGTTACAAAAGTAACCAGGGGTTCACTAAGAGAACCCCGGTAAAAGATCGAGTCTTGCTTAACCAATCAGACCTTTGCTAATGCGGAGGTCGGTTAAGCGAAAGTTCTTCACAAATATGAAAGTCAAAAGGGGTTGACCTTTCGCAAAAGTGGCCCAAACCTTGCTAAAGAGAGCCTCGCAAGACTGAGCCATCTCTCATGAACGCGAGGTGCACCAGAACACAGACATCGGAAAATCAACCTACCCTCAAGATTCGTTCAGAACCCTGTACACACAAACCAAATATGCAAATCAATTATACTCAATGTTCCACACTCAGTGAAACTGTTGAAACATGAACCCGAGGTCTCCTTGACACAAGTTCCATAAAAACCCCAAGAAACTAACCCATGCCTAAAAAGGCAAAAAAAAGCTCGGGACCTCTCAAAAATTAACCTAACCTCACCTAGCCTTAAAATCACCCCCGAATCCAACAAAACTCTCAAAATTTTAATCCAAGCATCCGAACATTGAGTGTTGACCAAAGGCTAAAATTCCACGATTTCACAACTTAGGACCTCAAATCTTCAAAAAGACTCGGAATCTTATACCAAAAATTCTCACTGCTTAGATTTCACATTATGAGACTGATGAAATCGATGGAATTTCATTCCGACACTTAAAACTCCAAACGACACCAAAAAACTACTTTCTTCACAACTTAGCCTTTTAAACTCAAAACTTACCAAATTCTCAACTTTTAACTCAATGTTGAAAACCAACTTTTTAAAACACAATTATAGAAGACTCAGGATCCATATCAGGAGGGTAAAATGGTAAATTTCAAAACTTAATCATAAAGACTCATAAATCATAAGAATAGCTCTTTTAAAATATCATGATTTCATAAGATATCAATCCATAAGAGATACTTAATCAAAAGCATCTTAATTGATAGAAATCTGATTATCTGACACATGCATATGAATATAATGCAGTTTTGACTCATAAATATTACATACTATGGGTTATTGGATATACCATTGAAAACATGGAATTATAATCAAACTCGTGAAATTAAGGACTAGTCATAAAGAGAAAAAAATGAATTTCAATAAGAACTCATGAAGATCATAGAAACCCTAGTTTTGGAGAAATTATAACTTGAAGAAATTGGGGATCCTTTGGGACTTAATGGGTGAAGGGAGATCCATTGATGAAACTTGAATGAAAATCTTGATAGAATCATTAAACTTGAACTTAAATATAATTTCTTGAACTCTTTCATAAAATAATACATTTGAAATTAAAGATAATTGTTATGTCGCGATTTTACTATCTTTTGAAAAAATACTTTTGAAATATTCTAAGTATAAAACAATTTAAGAAATATACTTAGAAAGAGTATTGCCACTTAATTTTTTAAATAAATTAAGAAAACTTATTTAAAAAGGTCTTAATAGATAAACCTTTAAAAATTTAGAGAAAATGGGTAAGAGGTTCTTATTTCTACTTTAAGAAGGTATTAACACTTTAAAGTAGCCTCTAACACACGGTTATCCAATGACTTGAAAGATATTTGATTAACTCTTTGGGAAAACGATTTAACACAAAACTAATTTACAATATTTGATTAACTTTGAGAAAATAGTTAAACAAAGAACATTTTTTAATTTTTAAGAAAAAAGGGACCTTAACTGAAACATTTCAGTTAAATTGCAAGTGATTAGGACTTTACCAAATTAGATTAATTAAAATTTATTTGTATCATTTCAAAGATATTAACTTAAACAAAATGAATCCATTAAACCGAAAAATTTTAAAATTAATCAAGACAAGTGAAAGTTTTGACTAGGAATATTTGATTAAGTAATAATTAATAAAGAGTTGATAAAATGGAATTCACTGAAAAACAACACAAAGAACATAGTTCATCTTTTGGGGAATTCGACTAAGTTAAATAACAATTCTAGAGTTAGAATAATCACAAATCATAAATAAAATAGAGATTAGAAAGGACTTGGGTCATTGACCCAAATTAGCCAACTCAACATTTTGGGCTTGAGAGTCAAATTGCTGCCATTTCCTTTGAACTTTGGCACAAAAAATTGATTCATGCTCTTTTGCCTTGTTGTTAGCCTTTGGCTGCTACTATTACGTTGAGCTTTTAGCTCATGTATTTCAGCTTCCTTTTCTCTAAACACTCAAGGCTACCTTGATAATGGTTCTCAACTCAAAAGAATGTGAGGAATGAGTCCAAAGTGGACTCTGATTGGTGTCACATATTAACAAAGAAAGAGAGATAAGGTTAATGTCTATACTTGTACAGTAACAGATGATAGAAATAGAACAATGCATCATCCTTTAAATTTTATTGTCTAAGGAAGAAAAGAATAATGTAGCAAGAGCAATGAATTATAAAGCACCAAGAACAAAATTGTAATTTAGTGCTACACTACCCATTATACTCAAAATAAAGACACAATTAAAAGATGAACACAAATTAAACATGCAGAAGCATTAATTACTACTACTCTCTTCACGGGGGTAAGACCAAAATAAAATCCTATGAATACCAAATCAGTCCCTATAAGTTCAACACTTTACTCTCTACAGCTAATCATAACTTGGCATATATGTGTGAAGGAATTAACTCATAATTTTGACAAAATAATGGAGATGATACAATCAAAAATCTCTATACATTCAACACCTTGTTCAGATAAGAATATGGAGAAGGTCAAGAGTCTTTATAGCATAGTGATTGAATCAGCACATGGTAAAGAAAAACATAGGACAACATACAAACAGAAGACAACCTCATCTAAAAATTGAGTAAACATTTGTGAGAGAACTATTACAAAATGATTAGGATGACTTAAGTTAAGTCGACACTTCATATTAAATTCGATACATACTAAGGACTGAGGAAATTATAAACACCGAACAGATTTCATGTTCAATAAATTGGGGGCCAAAGTCACATCATACTAGGTAGTGGATATACTAAGCTAAAACAATGTTCAAATAAGGATAGAATAAGCACCAGGTCGTAAAACAACAAGGAATTAAGGCTAGATAAACTAATATTCATGTCGAAATATATGAGCCACGCATTGTACGGAAAAAAAAACATATTCAACCAGTTTAAACAAGAGGGAAATTGGTCCTTCTGTTCAATAATACAATCATGGATTCTGTTACATAGTGGATATAAAAGAAGAAACCAAGATGACAAGACTATGGCCTTTAAAACAAATAAGAACAGTACCATTGGTTCCTTTTTACAACTTAACCAACAATTCCATTTTTTAACAAATGAGTTGCTACCTCAAAGAATCTTAAACAATCAAATACCACAACACTTTTAACTATTACATGCTTTATCAACTCGTGATCAATTTAAAGACATAAACTAACCCACACATAATACAGGGAACTGGGATCAAGCTAATGAAGGGGTAAAATTTATTCGAATTAATATTACTTTAAGGCAGGGAGTAACTACAACTAACAGAAAGGACTCAATGCATCATGTCTTGTTACCTTAACATTAACTAATATGAGAATTATGAACTTAACGAAAAGAATTAAAGGTTAGGCAATTGGAATAAGAAAAGTAGGCAGTAAACTTGAAACAAAACAAGAACTCAAACAAGCTAATATTTGGAATGTAACGACCCGTAAAATGAATAAGTGAAACTAGAGCCTAACTAGTGAGTGTGTGAGTTTGTCATGAGGTTTGAGGTGGTTTAGTGTTGTCCCGAGCTTTAGTTGAGGGGTTTAGGGGTCAAACGTCAAGGTACGACTCCCCAAGGACCACCCTAGGGGTCCTTAAGGAGGACCCTTAGCCTAACCCCAAGACCCCAAAGATTGAAATTTGTTGCTCAAAATGAAGTGACCTACGGAAGGGGACCACGCCCCGTAGGTCCATCCACAGTACATGGATGGCCTCCGTAGGTCAAGGGCCTATATTGCAAGATGCATCCCCAGACCATGGACCAACAGGATGTTCCATTAGTGGACTCACGGTCCGTGGCTCTAGGGCATGAGGCACTGCCAGCATTTTCTGGTTTAGACTCGGCTAAGGTAGGGCCTTTTGGTAATTTGTTAATTAATTGTTTGAAGTGTTTGGATGGTTATTTTAGGTTTATTAAGATATTTTATGAGTATTAAAACATTAAAACACTCATTTAGTTTTCATTACTCAAATCAAACCTCCCCTCCAAAAGTTCTCTCTCTAGAAACCTCCATTGGAGGTGAAGACTTCAAGTTTCCAAGGTCAAATCTTCAAGTTTTTCAAGGGATTTTTGTGGATTTCCTCCATTAAAGGTATGGTGGTCTTCATCCTTGACTTATTTTCTTTCAAGGAGCCAATCTCAAAGGTGATTTAAAGTATCCAATGGTTTCTCTAAAACCCTAGTTTTCAATCTATACATGGGTTCGATTCTAAATAATTTCCAAATGCTTTATTGCATTGATATATGAATGGATTGTGGATTTAAATATGAATTAAGATGATTTCTTCCAAGAACCCATGTTTTCCCTCAATTTCCTAAATTGTAATTTGTGATTGGGAGTTAATTGATTATGCAAGTATGTTGAATTGTTGATGCTTATATTGAATTAAGTGATTGAATCATATCAATTTCATTATCTATTGTAGTATCTTGGATTTCTGGATTGATGTTGGTTCTTAGCCTTGAAGGGTAAGTTATGATCAAATTACATATTGAAGTAGAATTGTGCTTGATCTATTGATCCACTTGAAAGGTGGAGGTGTTTACTTACTATGTATATTGTGGTATTAAATTGATGGATATCTTCCTTGTACCTCTATATATAAAGGATCTATGTGTGATCATGACATAAAGTATGTGTGTGTGATTTCAATGAATGTATAATGATCATGATAAGAATGAAAGTGTGTTATGATTGAATGTTATTTCTCAATTAACATCTCTGAATGATGAGGCTATATGTGAAAGTTTATTCTCACATACACACACTCATGAATGACTAATGAATGAAGTTCTATGATAATGTTAATGATGATGGGTTAATTGAAAGGCTATTCTCAATTGTACTTTAATGAATGATAATGACTTGTTGTGAAAGGACTTTCTCACAATAAGGGGATTCTTAGGTGAAAGGCTATTCTCATCTTTGAATCTATGAGCTTTCTAATGAATGAATGTTGGGTTTGAGATGGATTCCCATACGTGAGTTGAGGCGGGGTATCAAGTAGTAATCTCCTATCCCATAATAATGAAAGAATGTTGGATTTGGGATGGATGCCCTCACGTGAGTTGAGGTGGGGTATCTAGTAACAATCTCTTATCCCATAATGAACGAATGTAATGAATGTTAAATACTCAGTGGGGAATAATGCTAAACACCGAGTGGATATGGATTGAGCTGGATACTCAGACGTGAGTTGAGGCAGGGTATCTAATAACAATCTCTTGAGATGGATGCACATACGTTAGTTGAGGCGGGGTATCTAGTAGCAATCTCCCTATTCCTTAAACTATGTACCCACATAGGTCTAGCTAGTGGATCCACTTAAGCTAAAAACAATGGTCCTACCTTAGTTAAGTAGGAATCCCTTATCCAGTAAGGGTGACACCGAAATTCCATGAATTGCTCACATGGTCTAATCGGTTAAGGCTTACCCCCAAAAAGAATGTTAATGAACTATGGTTTCTTAAGAATGTACTACTTAGTGTGGGTGGTGGTATGGGATGCCATCTATGCATTGCACAAGTAGGCTTTGAGAGAGGTTGTGGTGTGTTCCTTTATAATGTTAAGTGTAATGAATGTGCTCTTATGATGATGTTAATGAAGAATGTTGATCTAATGTCTAAATGAATGAAAGTGCTTTTAATAAGATGAAGTTAATTAAGGATGAGACTTATGCTCGAATGAGATGATGCATGCTATACTTGGATTGTATTATGAGTTACTTCCTTGTCATGACTTAATGAATATGAATGTGCCTTGCCTATGGTGACTTCAAAGGAGTACTTAGTGTGAGTAGTAGTATGGGATACTACTTGCACATTGCATAAGTATGACTTAGATTTGTCTTAGGTGATGGTCCTTATGTGTTGATATGACTTGTGTAATGTTTATGTCTCTTGTGTATTAGTATTGTGTAAGGATGGAAAGGTTGAATGGTAAGTTCATTTTTGTTGACCTTGGGGTGGTACTTTGGTGTGGATGGTGGTATGAGACGTTATCCATACATTGCACAAAGTATAGCTTGAGGGTTACTTAAGGTGAGGG
The DNA here is from genome assembly GCA_029582605.1 of Solanum gracilifrons. Classification (NCBI taxonomy): domain Eukaryota; kingdom Viridiplantae; phylum Streptophyta; class Magnoliopsida; order Solanales; family Solanaceae; genus Solanum; species Solanum gracilifrons. Next base: position 20,373 of record JAJOOH010003025.1, read on the forward strand.
CTTAATGTGAAGGTAGTGGTTTATATGTGATTATGTTCTAATGTGGTTAAATGACTTGAATGTTGGTTGTGGTTGAATATTATGCCTCTTATGTTTACGTTCATGAAGGTTTTATCAAAATGGCATATATTATGACTTTCAAATAAAATGTTTGTTTTAAGCATGCTTTGCATGGCTATCATACTTAGTACTTAATTGTGCTAACCCCATTCTTCTTCATATTTACTACAAGTGTAGTTTCCGGCAACTGAGTGGTTTTCTCTAGTGAAGCTTGGACTTGAGTTCCCCTAGACTAAGTGGTATGTCCTCATAGATCGAGGACAAGTGTTTAGATGTTCCTTTCTTTTCTTGTATAGACAATGTTAGTCTTTTCGATTGTGAGGGTCGTGACCCTATCTTGTTCCAAGTATGTTGTTTAGTTGGCCATGTGAGACGATAGACTTCCGCTTGTTTTTAATGATTTCAATTGTTGGATTTAAAAAAGAAATGTTTTAAATTCCGCACTATTTCTAAGTATCTTATGTTATGAATGCTATGAGGCTTGTATAAGACTCCTTCGAGGTCGAGTACGCAGTGTCTCTTCCGGGGTGTAGACTCGGGTCGTGACATGGAAAATAACATAACTCCACATTTTGACACTAGCTCAACCATGAGGGGGTAAACAACTTTTAAACATATTTTTAGACAAAATGAAGTCATAGACTTAATCAAACTAAGAAATGAGCCAATAATGAGATCGGAAAATGGAAAAATGGGGTTGTTGAATCGAGAAAGCAAAAATAAGACAAAGTACTACTACCACATTAACTGATTATGTGATTATACACCTATTGAAAGATAACGACTATCAACATCAAATAACAAAGGATCTGGTGCTTGAAGGTAGAGTAAGGTATAGGCAAAATAGTTCAACAATGTTCAATATAACACCTCGGATTAAAAAAGGCAAGAAAATTCTAGTTTTTCTCAAACCTAGTGTCAATACCGACGACACCATCCACGGCCCGTAAATGGGATGATGGTCTGTCGATGGTGGCATGGTCCACAAAATGGATTTTTCTAAAGATATCTAGTTTCAGTACTTTGTGACAGTTCACCAAGACGGCCCGCCAACCATTCCACATTCTGTAGATAGGTTTTGTAGGTGTTAGAACTGTTTCAGGGTCATAAGTTGAGGACGACGGTCGCGACAGTAGGTCAACTCCGTCGTTCGTGGTTCAAAGATTGAGTCACTGAAACCAATGACGGCCGACCAGGACGGTCCGTATGTGGAACCACAAATCGTAGGTCTGGCCGTTGGTGAGGGACGGCAGCTATTTGGAAAGAAAGGTCTTTTGAATCAAACTCAAACAGTCATATCTTTTAGCACAAATCTAATTAGGTGTCCAATGACCTATCAAATAAAGATAATTGAATCTTCTTTCCAACGCCACCGAGTTTGTTAATATCCAAGCTCAGAGTAAAAGATTATGCTCGTTTAGTGAAGCCCGGTCAGGCAGACCATGAACGACGACCTAATCGACGGACGGTAGTTCAAACAACGGTCTATCAGTCCTGTAGTAGATGGCACTTCGTCAGATTTTAAGTCAGGGGGTTCTTGGATCTTTTCCCAATTGTTTCAACTCAATACAATGTCGTTTTTCTCTCTAATAGAAGCCAATATAATAATTTTAAAACCCCCAAATCACCCAAACTGAATTCATTCTCTCAAATTCTCAAAACAAGATCAAACTCCTGCTCTCAAATATTTCTCTCCCTAGAAGTTGAACAAGAAAGCTAGGGTTTCAAGGTCAAACCTCCAAATCCTCCATTGCTTCCAAGCTTTTGGCATCAAGGTATGATAGTTTTCACCTATGGAGCCCTTTCCTCCATGGAGTTCCTAAATTCTCCAATATACAAAGTTAGAATTCCCCAATTGAGTTAAGGTTTTCTTCCATGTCATGGGTTCCTTTCAATGTTGATTTATTTGATTTATTTCTGAATTTGTATGCATGAATTGAAGTAATTGCATGTTTTTAAGTTGATTTCCCATGAACTCATGCATAGTCATGTTTTCTAAGCTATGTTGATATAATGTGAGTCTTGAACTACGAAAGATGAATTTATGAAGATATGGATTTCTTTTTTATGAGATTGATGTGATAAAATTTATGATACATTGACTTTAAAAATATGATGAAACTTATGAATTATTGAAAAGAATGCATGTTCATAAAAGTATGTTTATGACTTAAGAAAGCTTATAGATGAGATTGTATATATGTTCTATGAAGCTTAGCCACATGACATGAATGACATCTAGATTTGCCCTCAATGCTTTTTGGGCTATTTTCCTAAATTAGGTCTTAATTAGTATGGTATCCGGATATGCTATCAATGATTATAGTCCATGATTCAAACTATTTCCATTAGTATTAGTAGGGCATCTCTAGCATGAAGTGAATGAATGTGGGCCTTAAAAGCTATTATGAAAAGATCATAGACGGTGAAAGATTTTCTCACGCAGGGTCTAAAGAGTTATCCTATGATAAGACAAGTGGTGACTACACATGTCTTTTAAAGATAAAACAAGTTAAGATTAATAACTACTCTATGGGATTTATGTTTAGCACCGAGAGGATATTGAGATGGAAGCTCTTCCGTTTTGAGGTCAGGTTTTTTAAAAGCAATCCCCTTATCAATTACCTATGTTCCCCCATAGGATGATGCCTAGATAGATATTATCTAGTGGATCCACTTTAGCTCAGATTCATGGTTCTACCTTGGGAAGTAGGACAACTCTTTACGGTGTGGGAGACACCAGGGATTATGTTATAGCTCACATAGTCTTTATGTCGGTTAAGGCTAATTTCCACAATAATAATGAACTAAGGTTACTTCAAGAAGTACCTCTCATGTGTTCAAAGAAGGTTTTACTTTCATTGATCATGATTTTGTTTTACGTTTTCTAACCTTTTTATTTTATGTTGACTTGGTCTTTCCATATCATGAAAATGTCCGTTTTAGCATAATTTCATACTTTTATACATGGCTATCATACTTAGTGAATTTTTTTACTAACACATACTCTTGCCTACATTTTCCTAAATGTAGGGTCTGACATTCAAGGTTCTCAGTTTCGTGGGTAGAGGTTGTTGGAGAGATTCCATGTTGTGGTGAGTCCTCATATTCCTAGGACCGAGCTTGATTTCCCTTTTGTCTTTACTTTCAGTTTTTGGGACTTGATGTACGGCTACGCCCCAATAAACTCTTATGTACTAGATGGTTTTTAGATGATGTTTAGATTTCTGCTTTTTATCTATAAAACTTTTATATGTTGAAACTATATTTTAAGTCTTTTAAACGCAATTATCTTGTATGATTTATGCTAAGTGTCTTGTATGGGGCCTTCCGGGGTCTTGTACGTCATATCACGTCTAAGGTGTACCTTGGATCGTGACAAACTTGGTATTCAGAGCACAATGTTTAGAAAGGTCCTAAGATATTTCATAAGCCACGTCGAGTAGAATCTTGTTCATGAGTGTGAAGTGCGCCACATTTATGAATGAGAGGCTATACGATGTTTAGGAAGTTCCACTTCTTTCATTACACCAAAGTTGTGTGATAGAGTTTAACTCTAGGTGTCTTTCTCTCCTAACCCATATTTATGTTTTTCAAAATATGCCTCCACGAAAGAATCTCGTGAGAAGAAATAGGAATGTTCGTGAAAATGTGAGACAAAAGGTTCCCTAAGTCTCGGTCAACCCTTTGGCAGAGCAAGTGACTAATGATGAGTTTCAAGCCGCATTTCATGAATTGGCCCAAGCTATGATGGCTCAAACAAATAGAAAAATTATGGCACCAGTGAACCCAAGGATAGGTACAGCGGCAACAAGGGTGAGGGACTTTATTAGAATAAATCCTCCGAAATTTCATGGGTCTAAAGTTGAGGAAGATCCTCAAGAGTTCATTGATGAGGTGTATAAGGTGTTGATGATCATGGGAGTGACGTCGGTGGAAAAGGCGGAATTGGCCGCTTATCAACTTAAGGGTGTTTCACAAGTTTGGTTCAACCAATGGAAAGAAGAGAGGGTGGTAGATGCAGGTCCTATTGATTGGGAGAAATTTAAGGTTGCTTTTCTTGATAGGTTTTTTCCCTTGAGATGAGGGAGGCAAAGGCACTTGAGTTCATTAACCTTCGTCAAGGAGATATGAGTGTGAAGGAGTATACTTTTAAATTCACACAGTTGTCTAAATATGCTCCAACTATGGTTGTCAATCCAAGGGCAAGGATGAGTATGTTTATGTAAGGTGCTTCCGACTTAGTGGTAAAAGAATGCCTAACCGCCATGCTTGTTAAGTAGATGGATGTCTCCCGTATGATGGTTCATGCACAACAAATAGAAGAAGAAAAGCTTAAGGAGAAAAATAGGGATTGAAAGAGGGCAAGAAGGGATGATGGTGATTTTTCACATTCAAGGTCCGATGGAGGTAATCATTCTCAAGGTAAGGGTTCTAGTGAGCGAATGTGGCCCGAGTGTAGGGAGTGTGGGAGAAGACATAAGGGTGAGTCGCTAGCCAATTCAAATGCATGATTTGGTTGTGGAAAGATGCATCATAAGATAAGTAATTGTCCAACAGTTGCTAGGAATAAGGGAGATAATCGTTGACGGTTTAAACCCTACCCTTCCTCCGGTTCTAGTGGTGGTCAAAAACAAGATCGGTTCTATGCTCTTCAAACTCAAGAATATCATAAGGGTTCCCTGGATGCGGTAATTGGTAAGTTAAGGTCTTTTAGCTTGTGGTTATGTGTTGCTTTATATTGAGTGCTTCGTTGGATAGAGTGAGATTCCATGCATGTAGATTGTGTTTGGAGTAGTCCATAAAATCCTTGTGAAAACTTCTTAAGTGTTTACTTGTATTAATGGTTTAGTGGTTGTTAAGACATTGGTGTTATCTTTGGGTTGAGGGAGATGGATTTGAAAAGACTAGTGGGGTTTGCTCCTAAGGGAGAGATAGTGTGATCCATGGTTGGTATGTGAGTATAACTACGTTGGTTTTGGATGAGTTCGTTGTTATGATTTGATGAGTGAAATTTTAGAGGCAATGTTACCATTTTTTGGTGAGGAACTAGTAGCTGAGGAATTCATGGAAGTGGTAGTGTGGTAGGTGAGTATTTTACTTTAAAGGTTTTATTATTATAATTTTTCGTTAAGTGTCATAATCTTGCGGAATTCATGGTAAAATGTAATAATATTTATTGTAATATTCTTCCGATAGTTGTTTTAGTCTGAATATTTCTTTAATATTATTTGTGATATATTCTAGATATAACATATCTTGGGTTCTTCGGTACATATATAAATTCTCCTCCATTATAATAAATAAAACAACAAGCAAAAAAGGAAGTACAACAATTAGAAGAAGTAAAAAATACTAAAATAATAGAACTAGAAAAAGAACTAGCAATATTAAAAGAAATGTATGAAATTAAACAAAGAGAAAAAGAACAAAAAA